>PITA01002764.1:0-152987 GCA_004023965.1 Spilogale gracilis | reverse complement strand
CACATTGTTTACTTGTGTCGAACTTTCAGGCAACTGGATTCCTCAGTCATTTTTCATATGTGATGATAAGCTTTATTTCTTGCTTTCTGTCCACAGACAGTTCCTTCTCTTGGAGATTTCCTGATATGTTTTTCATTGACATACATTGCTACTTTTTGGGCTTCTTAGCCTGTTTCCCCCACTTCCTTTCCTGCTCTGTGATATTCTCATTTTCTTTCCCACTATGAATGCTGTATTTCAGTGGTTGGAGGAGTTGGGGCCTCATCTATTTGGTGAACTTTCTTGCCTGTGAACACTTATGACCCCTCTGAGTCTCACACCTTTTCCCATGCAGGCATACTGGTTCCCTGAGTCCTCCCGTGGGAGGAGGTCCCTGAGGCCCCTCAGGCCTCTCAGGCTCCTCAGGCCCTACCTTGCATCCTGCTCTGGGATATCAGAAAACTCCCCCCTGGGGAAAGCAGGAGCACTTTCCAAACAAAGGTCCTATGAGGACACTTGGGCAGGCTTTATTCCCAAGAGCAAACACTGACCAGGATGTCTTTTTGGCTCTGATGGGATCTGGTAGGAAAGTTTCAAATTACCAAAAGAGAAAATACATTCTACTGTCTTGCAAAGGAACCAAATACAGTTCCCTGAATGGAAGAAGAGATGTGTGTGTGTGTGTTTAAGTCGCTGATAATAGCAGGGATGACAGCAATGGTCATTACCTGCCTGGCACTGCACTCTGTGTTGTACACACCTT
The DNA here is from genome assembly GCA_004023965.1 of Spilogale gracilis. NCBI lineage: Eukaryota > Metazoa > Chordata > Mammalia > Carnivora > Mephitidae > Spilogale > Spilogale gracilis. Next base: position 152,245 of record PITA01002764.1, on the reverse strand, counting down.
TGTTGTGGGGTCCAGACAGCAACTCAGGAGGAGTGGGTGCGCAGATCTCAAAGTCTTGGGGGGTTCTCAAGCCTGCCCTGATCACATGGCTGAGAGCAGAGCCAGGGTGAGACCCTCCCTGGGGAGGCAGGGACTCAGAACTAGGAAGTCAAGCTTTCCCACAGGATAGCAGGGAGCACAGTGCTTGGGATGGTGGCCGTGCCTCTGTTGCTGCCACTCTGGGCCTCAGTTTCTCCTGTGGTAAAGATGGGGTTGGATTAGATGTGCTTTAGCCTGTTACCAGCTACGTGTGTCTGTGATCTGACATCTCTGTCACTTCAGAGCTGACTTCCTTTGGGAAACACTGTTGTCACAAAAAAAAAATTTCCTTCTATCAAAATGTTTTCTAGTCTTGGACAAAGTAAATGAATGGAGTTAGTGCCAAAGATAGGAAACCATTACTACACGAAATGGAAGTAGAGAGGAGGGTAGGGGGCGGGGGTGGATAGGCTAGCATCTGAAACTGAATAGGGACATAGTTCTCAGGGAGCCACAAGACCACCCATTGATTCTGTACCCTGCAATTCAAGCCAGCTGGAGATAGTGAACGCCAAACTGGTACGGCTCCTCCTTTCACCCCCAAAGTCATAAACTTGTGTGACAGGTTAGGAGGGATCCCCAGCCCCATTTAACTCACCCCTTCCTTTTATGTTTGTGGAGCTCCCAGCGCTTGGAAGACAGAGACCTTGGAGACTATATGGCCCAAGTTACCAGAGTGTTCATATCGGTGGGCTCCCAGGTGTGCCCTCCCTGGTCCTTGTGTCTTCAAGAGCAGGCTTGCTTTTGGAACATGGAACTTGTATGAAGACTCTTGCAGCTTCCTTTCCGACAGCTCATCTGTCAGCCTGATTGAATGTGGTATGGCTGAGGCAAGGAGTCCGGAACCCCCCTGCTGCTGCAGGAGGCCCCTCTTGTCCATCTATCCCAAACACCTGTGTTTGCCAGCTCATTCCGCAGTTAACCACCTTCTTAATAGGAACTAAGAAATCCAGGGTTCTATGCTACTTCTCAGCTGATAAATGGTGATAAAGGATAGTCGAGATTTCCTAGCTTAGATGTAGGGAAAACCCTGCATCTTACTCCATTGGTAAGAGATGAGTTTTTTACCCCCAAATAATTACTAGATAGTCCCCAATTTCTGACCTGTGCTTTTATTCATGGTTAGGTTGGCGTTTTAAATGTAGAAAATTGTAAATGCCATTTAGATTTCTAGGCTAGCCTGCTTAACCCGTAACACAGCTGAAACACTCCCTATTACCCTGAATCATAATGGAAAATAATATTTCTGCAAATGAGTATAGAATTGCAGTTGCAGACTCTCTCTGTCTTGAACCACTTTTGGAAGGCACCATAAGCAGTCCGAGCCAGAACATAAACACATTCACACTGAACTGTAAAAGCAGGATGTCCGATTAATCTTGACTCTGATAAGAGGGAAATGAGGAAGGAGCGAAAGGTTCCTGAAGATCCTGGCCTCGGCCGGTGAAGCAGTGAGGAGAGTGGTGCAGTTGGGGGTTCTTGTATGTGTAGCCCTTATGGTATCCCGTCAGCATTTCTTCCTGAGTCTTTTAAATATCACGTGGACAAGCAGGTCCTGAGCTGATAGGAACAAGGTGGCTAGCAGGCAGGGAAGACTCTAGGGCTTCTGTAGTTTTGAGTAGGAAAGACCCTGTTGGCAGGGTCTGCCTTCAGAATGGATGGGCCCCGCCTGCCCCACCAAAGAGCTCTGGTCCTTTCCAGGTCAGCAGTCCCCTGACCACCAGTACACCAAGAGTTGGCTTTCTACCAGGCCCAGGCTGGCCCAAAACACCTCTTCCTCTAGGGGCACCATCTTGTTCTAAGATGGGAACTAAAGCTCTTAGAACAAGGAGACTGCGTGCAGTAAGGTCCCTCACTACAGACTAGACTGGGCACATTATGCCCATAGGAAATTTAAATCCCTCCACTCTCTTGGCTGCTTTTCTCTACCAAGGTATGTAAATTGAGATTCCCAACTTAAGATTTTATTTGTTTTTCCCTGGGTGGATCCCCTGTCTCTGCCTCTCTCCCCCTTCCTTCCTACCCCCTCCCACTCTCTCTCTCCCTCCCCACTGTCCCCCTTGGTCCTCCCCGTCTGACCTCCCTCCTTATCCCTCTCCCTCTCTTTCCTCCTCTCTCCTCCTTCCTTCTCCCAGTCTTTCCCTCTCTCGTTTCCCTGCATCGTGCATTTACTAAAGCTACTCACTGACCATTGGAAATGCCCAATTAAATCCTGAATGCTGTGTAACTTAAATTCAAATTGTACCCCAGGAATTCTGACACAGACTGTGTTTCCTATTGATTTAAAAAATTAAGACTCAGTGATATAATGTAATCCATTATTATGTAATAAAAGCTTGTTATGGATTGTAATTTTTCAGTGACTAACTCAATTTTACTTATTAGTGCTCATTTAAGTCTTAGCTTATTATATGTTCAATATTACAAGTACTAGAACAATTTTTCTTGAAAAATCAGCCATTTGGATTTTTCTTCATCAATTTAGACAGGGCTTTCCTCCTTCCTCTTCCTCTAAAACATTCAGATAAGTGAAGTTTTCCTACATTTAAATCAGTGATTGAATAGGACCAAAAAGGAGGATGATTAATTTTTGAACTAGAAGCATCAAACTGAGCTGCATTTTTATTACTTTCAAAATCTGACATTCCGAGGACCCTTTATGAGAACCCAGGCTTCTGTAAATAACCACCCAGTGAATCAGTTCAGTGCAGAAATGAACCTATATCTTGAAATGCAACTTGAAGTTCGTTTCCAAACCAAGCTGCAGTTTCATTAGGAATGTTCCCTGATTTACATTTTCTGGCTTTAGTAAATTCAATTCAAATTTATTTCCTCCTAAATGAATTTTCACTACCGGAAGGCCCTTGTATGGAAATGATCTCCTGTCCTTACATGGTTTTCCTGCCACAGAGGGCGAGATGGCCTTGACATCGGAGTGCTGGCCACGGCCTGGAGAGGACCGCCAGTTACCTTTCAAGGCGGCGCCCATGGCTGGGGCTGGAGGGATGGGCACCCGCAGGACGCAGGATGGAAGGCTTGTGTTTGTGCCTTTGTCCTTTAGGACAAAACACTCCGATTTGGCATTTCAGCCAAAAGCATCGTTTAGGCAACTGGGGAGCTGCCTGCCTGCCTGTCTCCCTCCCTGCGGGGCCTTGTCCCAAATGTCCCCATCTCTCCCTCCCCCCAGGGAAGTGGCTTCTGAGGAGGCTTCTGAGGTGTGCTGCTCTCTGTTGAACCAGGGGCCTCCCCTCCGTGGCCACTGAGATGTGTTCCTCAGGCACAAGGATGACTCCCATTTCAAGGTCCCTCACAACTCCAGGCACTGTAGGCCTGCATGTGCGTGGAGGGTCCTCTTGGCATCACTGAGTTTCTCTATTACTGAGTTGTGAAGACTTCAGGTTTAAGAAACAGAAATCAAACCAAAGTTGGTAGAAGAGGTAAATTCCTACAGCGTCTTTGATAGAAACTCTTCCATTTTCTACTCTGCAGCTCTTGGGCTGCACCAAGGTGGGGCCGTCAGAGGTGGGGGGTAGGAAGGTCAGACAAGGGATCCCTGGAATGAAGGGAAAAGGACAGAGAACCCGCCCCCTGAGCACTGTTGACCTGGGGCCGGCATTGATTTTGACAAGGCCATCAAAAGGTGACATGCAGAATGGCACATTTATTTTAGGTGATTCTTAGTTTTCCCAGTGAGGGATGCATTTTGATGTACTTTAAATTGTTCTGAAGCATATATTCTAAGCTATCATCTAAAATTCTTTTCTCAACTTTTCCTGAAGTAAGAATTTTAGCTCTTGTAAGTTAGATATTGGCCACATAAAGATGTTTCTCCTGATACTTGCTGTGAGTTTGTCCCCTTTGACCTTTGCCAGGTGGCTCCAACTTGTTCTCTCACCACATCATGCCCATCATCTCCTAAGGGACTTTGAGGCCTGGATCCTTCTGATTCCTATGCCTGGTAATCTTCAATGTGGCAGCTCCATCCTCAGAGAGCTCCCCTGACATCATAAGATGGTTGTAGCCATTCAGACATCCTAGGCTGAAGAAGCAGTGTCCAGGAGACTGGAGACATCTTTCTCCTGAGTGTCTCTTAAGAGCGAGGAAGATTCTCCCAGAAATGTCAGCAGACTCTGCCATGTCTCATTGGCCAAGAGTTGGTCAAATGTCCCTTTAGCCAGGAGAGTGAGATTGTCTTGACCCATTGAGATGAATTAGGACATCCCTTCATCACTGGGAGGGGGCTGTCACAACCAAGCAGAATCTGGGCCTTTCTAGCCAGGAAGAAGGAGTGATGCCAGCTTCATCACTTCCTGGACTCAGAGGGTACTGTCCACCTATTTGTTTATTTTAAGAATTCTGCCTTTTTTTTTTTTTAAGATTTATTTATTTATTTTAGAGAGAGAACATAAGCAAGGAGAGGGGTGGAGGGACAAGAGGACTCCCCACTAAACATGGAGCCTGATAAGGATTTGGGGCTCGATCCCATAACCTTGAGCTCATGACCTGAGCAGAAATCAGGAGGTAACTGCTTAACCAGCTGAGCCACCCAGGTGCCCCAAGAGTTCAGCTTTTTACTAAACATGTTTAGTCAAAAAGGCCAAAGCCCATGTCCTCATCAGACTCTTCCAATTCTTCTTCCTTTGCTTCTAGCTCCTTCTCCTTAGCTGGGGCAGCCGGGGTGGGGGGAGTGTGATCTCCTGCTGGTGTAGGTCCCCCAGCCCCCACCTTGCAGCTGAGGCTCCTGATGTTGACATTGGCTAGGACCTCTACAGGTGAGCACCGCCACAAAGGATCGACATGTCAGCCCGCTGCTTTAATTGATCTTACTGATCAGTTATTCATCTTATTCTCCATGACTGTCACCTCATCATCATGCAGGATGAGGGCCGAGTAGAGGGAGGCGAGCTCCAAGAAGGAGGCCATGGTGTGGGCGTGCTGCTGGTCTGCGGGTAAAACAAGGGCCTTACCCCAGCACAGCCTTAGCTTCCTCAGGAAGACCGAGTGCCTTAGCGGCAACTTTTGGAAAAGCAATACTGACAATTTACATTTTTTGACTCTTTTGTCATGTGTAAAAATATGTGGTTTTTTTTTTTCCTCTTTTAAGTTATAATGATTAGAGAAATGATTCACTGTTGACCTTGGGCTTCTGTTTCTCCTTGTCTGAGCTGGACGAGGAGAGTCCCTGCTTTTGATCATTGGGTTGACTGACAGGATTTTAGAGTCAGAAGACCTTTAAGAACATGCAGCTCAAACTTCCATTTTACAAAGAGGAAAACTGAGGCTCCTGCTATGAAGGAGCTGCCCGGCGTCCCAGAGCTAATCTAGCTGAGCAGGCCTGAGATGCGTCAGATCTCATTTTGTGTCTTTTTTCTACTTTCACGAGGTTTGGTCTCCTTGCCTTCCAGAGAATCAGTGCTATTGTACACTTTTAAGCTTTTCTCCCTGTTAAAACTTGCCCAAGAACTAAAGAACTAGATAGTGGTCATTTATAGTCCAGCATGAATATTAGATATTTCATATTTTAAGTCTTCTCTTGAATCATTTAAAGACATTCCAAGCATTTATTAACAGCATGAGAATTATTTTGGGGGTAGGAAAATTTCAGTTGTCTTCTTGATCCTTGGGAATCGCACCAGTGCCTCGTCTGCCTTCTTCATCCAGGAAGGCACAACCATCTCAGGAGCCCCAGCAGAGAAGAGGAAGGGACCTTGCTTCATGCTGGAAAGCATCCTGCCTGATGCCATCCTCAGACCTTTCATTTGATCTAAACATGTTTTGTGAGTAAAGCACAAGCTCTGTTGTCTTCTCCATAAGCAGAGGGCGAACTGAGGCTCATGGATAATGGGCCACAGGCCCCAAGAAAGCTCCAGGCCCCACAGAAGAAGATGTGTGTCAAAGTCCCCCATGGCCCGCCATCCAAGGTAGACTTCTTTTCTCCATAAGGAGATGCCTTGTATGTGGAAATCTAAGTGCCCCATCATAGAAGGCTAGGAATCCTATTTGTACTACAAAAGTTTTGTTTTTCATTTTTTTTCTATGCAGATAAAATCATCATGGAGTTCCCACAAGAGGAGTAGTTAGCGTATTTACCCTGGAGTATCTACAGGTATATTTAGAAAATGCTTGACTTCCACACTGTATACTGTTGAAAGTGAAACATATGTAGTCTTCCCCTTGAAGGGCCAAGCCTCTGGACTCTTCAGACCACCAGGTCAGAGAAGCAACATGCTAGTACCAAGAAGGCGGAGTAGGATATTATGTCTCTAGCCCTGTTTCCGAGCTGTCCTCCCCCAGGGCCACTGAGCACTGTGGTTACTGCCTCTTTTCTTCCCCTTCCAGTAGCTCTCCTTCCGTGCTGGGGCATGTAGGCCATGACCATGCTTTGTGAGAGGCAGTCTCACCCTTTGCTTGGTGTGTAGAACCCTTGGCTTTCCTCCTCACTTAAGTCCCCTCCTAGGTGCAGTGACAACTGGGAGTATCTTCTCTCCCCTCTGCCTGCCTCAGCGGGGACAGGCTGCTCCTGGCAGAGAGGGTCCATTTGACACAGAACCAGCTAGGAAGTTAGAATTATGGGGTCTGGCTTACTCTTACGTGCAAGCCTGTCCCTTCCTCTGTTTTGAGGGCAGTTTTCTGACTCTGGAGGAGGAGGACACTTCTTTTTGGTCACCTGGCTGTTGCCGCGTTCCTGTGTCTGTCAGCAAGCCAATGAAGCAAACACTGATTATCGTTCCCGCCAACTCCTCTGCTCCCTGCACACCTGTGGGCCTTTCACTCATGTGTTCACACCAGAGATTGCTAAACAGAGCCCGAGGGGGTCGCACGGGGTCTTGTGACTGGAAGATCTTTGCAGCAGGTCTGCTTGTTACCAAATCTCAGGATGCAGAGCCCCAGGCTCTGTTCTCCGGTGCCCAGGCAGGCATGTGACGTCTGCACACCCACCACTTCAAAGGTGGGGTGCGGGGTTAGGGAGGCTTGGCAGTTTCTTGGACATCAAACAAATTTGATGAGTTATGAATGAATAAGAATAATAATCTCTCCGAATGCATGTTTAAAACTGTCTACATACACACCAGAGAAAATCCTTCCCCTCTCAGAGGATCAGAATCTCAGCCATGTGTCCTACAGGGTTTGCAAAGGCAGGGTCATTTTCCACAACTTCTCTGCATCCTTGTCCCTTCCCTTTCTTTGGCCGATGACCATCCAGGAAGGTCTTGCATTTGGGCCTCTTTACAGGGCTGGGTGAAACCAGGTGACAGGCTTCTGCACACTGAACTGGGAAACCTCTGTGTGTGGAAGTTCAAGGTGCCCTCCCACCCCCGCCTGGAGAGGCTGGGTACTCACAGTGCCAACCTAGAGATAGGCTGGCGGAGGCGGGGGTTTGGGACGTGGCAGGTCGTGGTGGTTACAGGGAGGCGGCCGACAACCCAGAGGCGCTCACTCTTAATTTGGCTTTTTCTTTCTTATCCTTCTATTCAGGTCTCATTAACTGTCACTTCATCTGACAAGTCTTCCCTAAGCTCCTATTCTAAATCCTCTTTCCAGTTATAACCTTATCTTGCCCTATCTTGCCTTTTTTCTTGCTCTTATCTCTTAGAGAACTTAAAACAGTTTGTAATTATGTACTTATTTGTATGATTGTCTGTCAGCCCGGTAGCTGGGTGAGGTTGAGGACCGTATCTTCTCTCCACTGCAGTATCCCCTGTCTTTAGCCCAGGGTCGGCAGGTGAGAAGTAGCTGCGGGATGAATAAACGGTGACCGTCTACTTCTCTTGGGTTGATGGTTTTGAGCAAGGGGGTAGGCAGAGGGTTTGGTGTATGTGGTCTGTGTTGGGGATTAACCTTGACTTGGGGGTGCTCCGGGAGGCAGGAGGGCAAGCTACACATACCTGGGGCCGTTCCATGTGAAGCAGGTCGGACACTTCAGATCCCATGAACGCCATGTGCTGTAGAGTCCGGGCCTTGGGATGAGATCCAGAGGGAAGAAGGCTGGTTGACAACTTCAGCGATGTGGATGAGTGATCTGAAGCACAGGGTAGTATTTTCAAAAATAAAATGAGACGCTGGGGGTTGGGAGAACGGCAGTGTCTGGGAGTTGAGTGTGCTTCTAACCTGGGAAGGAGGCACTAGGAATGGGCAAAGGGCTCAGGCTTTGCCCTTACGCCCGCCTATGATTCTAGATTTTACCACTGACTGGCTGTGTGGTTCCTAGCCAAGTTGTTTAGGCAGTCTGTATTTTTACCTGTCAAATAGGGCTGGCGGTAGCTCCCTTTCTGGGGTGTCGTGAATATTCAGTGAGCTGACATGTGTCCAGTGAGTGTTGGTTCTTAGTTCTTTTTTTCTTTTTGAATAGCCAACATGGCCAATTTAAGATTTCTCCTGCTCTCCGATGCAGTCTCCTCTCATTTCTGTAGTCAGTGATCAGATATACGAACTCTCTGTCCTTAGGTACTTACTGTGCACAAGGCAGGTACCCATTATTATGCTAAGGGTGGTAAAGGTTCAGGAGAAACAGGTTTCTCCTACAGAATGTCTTCCCTGTTAACATATTCCTGGGGGAATACAGCTTTGCTTCTAATTCCCCTGTTTCATATTTTATGCACAGCTCCAAATAAAATGATTTTCTGTTAATACTAACATACAAAAAGTGGATATTGATATCCCCCAAACTCAATATAACATTTTAAAGAAAAGTCTTAAGTTATCTTTCACGTACAATTGGTGGAACATGAGAAGCATTTGTGGGTGTTTTGTAGAGACTGCCAATAAAGGGGATGTGCTTTGGGGCTGTTTTGGGTGCTAAGAGAGGCATGTGACTACATCAAAGGAACATTCATCCATTCCCCATGGGAGGAGTCTTGACCATATGTGTTGGAGGATTTGCAAGGCCAGTGCAATAGCGAGGTAGACCAGACTGCTTTTCCAACCCCCAACACACCGTCAGCACACTCTTCCTTTCTCCTTTCCTGACCGCCAACCTTCCTACAAGGAGGTCATCTATTTGGGCCCTTTTAAAGCTCTGGGAGAAACTTGGTGACAAGCTTCTGCACATTCAACTGAGAGATAGGAAGTGCTATTTTAAACACTTTACATCCTAATGTGATCGTTTATATGATAGTTATGTCTGTACTTTGCTTACATTTTAGGAAATACATTATAATATGTTTTGGTTTGGTCTTGATATAATGCAACACATTATAACTTTTCCTATTTAAAATAATAGGAAATAGGTTACCCTTTCCCACAGAACATCTGACCTTCAGAAACATATCATCAAAATGCCTTTTCCCATGTGGTCCTTATCTCCAAAGAATGTATAGTCTAATTGGGGTGATAAGACAAACAGCAAGAATTGAACTTTCTCATAAGGCATTTGGGAAACTCAGGGAAATGGCCATTTACCAATCAATATGGAGGTATCTTTATATGTCATGATTAGTTTGTACTTACCTTACCTAGTAGCAGAAGATCAGCCCAAATTGGAGCCTGTAGGGTGAGTCAGCCAATGAAGTCAGGTTATCTCCCTCTCCTCACCGCACCCCAGAAAAAACCCGTGTTTCCCCATAACAAATACCTTGATTTTGGGTTTTTGTTTTGTTTTGTTTTTGTTGTTTGTTTGTTTTTTGAGGTTGTTCCACCTGGCTTAACCTGAGGGTCTTAGGGCCTGAGTACTACCCCTCCCCCTCCCATAGAAATAATGGAGAAATGTGGTTTCTTTTCCAACTACTCTGAGCATTTGAGTTACTCTAATTCAAGTGCCCCCACCACCTGAGGCCCCTGCCCCAGACCCCTGGACCTCCCTTGAATCCAGTAAATCGAAGTGTGCGCCTAGCAGGGAAGAGGGCTTCAGAGCCCTGGGCCAGCTCTCCTGGCTAGCAGTATCCATTCTGACAAGTAGGCGATTTTTAAATATTGCTCCCTGGTGTTTAGGCCTTTCAGTAAAAAGCAACAAATCACACTATAGGCCACTAAAGTCTTGGTTTAGGGTGAGATGTATTACTGTTAGAATTGTTTTCCTAAACACAGTAATCAGTTACCTTTAAAAAATTTGTAAGCATCCATTCTATATCAGCATGGTCCCCCAAACCCCGCAAATACCAATAATCCTCATGAACCAACAAACAGTCAGAAGTGGTCTGTCGATGGTTGTAATCATAAGAAATTCACTGGGAGGAGTCATGTGCCTGAAATTTAATGGTTCTGGGAAGACAAATGGTGTTCCATCTGTGTGCATACTTGTATCCGAGAGAAAGAGAGAAAGAGATAGAGAGACAGAGAGAAGGAGACAGAGAGAAGGGTGTCTGTGTCACTCTGTATTTTGGGTATTGTTTCATAAGATTCTTAACTGGCTTGTACCACCATATACACAGTGTTCTATTAGCAGTTGTTTGGCCGAGAATAAAGAATTGCTAATTATATTTTAGAAATACAGTTTAGGGAGCTGAAGTTTAAAATAACTGTCTTGAGCTTCAGAAAACTCATCTCTGGAAACCATCCACAGAAAGATATTTCTACTTTCCAAGGGGTGTCTGGTGGGGCAAAAACAGGTCAGATTTTTCTACATTTCAGTCAGTGGCCTCTGAAAGGTTACTCATACATTTCTTTAAAGCACTAATTGCCTTGCTTTCTCAAGAGCCAAGACCCATCCAGTCCTCCAACAAAATTTTCACCTAACATCAGAAGGTTTAAAATCCAGTTATTTTAAGTGATGCATACTCTTAAAAATATGTGTGTGGTTATGTTGTGTAGAACCAGCTCATATCAGAGATGGAGCAAGTCAAGCTATATAAAATTTAGTAACACATGCCAGAGAAGAGACAGAGAAGAGAGAGCGGGGAGGGAAAGAGAGACTGACTGATATCCTTATCCTTTCCTCCAGGAGAGGCTTGCATTTTACTTTTAACCCGTTTCTAAAAATGGCAAATGCAAAGTAAGAAAACAAGTTTATCTGTTGCAGGAAGGAAGGAAGGGCAGGGAGAGGAATCTGATCTTTAGCTTGGTGTGATTTTATTTTTATCAGACTGTTTTTGCAACAGAACATCTGGGGAGAGTGGCTAGTGCAGTCAGGGTCTTACCCGTGTTTCAAGAGCTTCATTAGGGTCATCCTTAGAGATTCATTTCTGCGGGGCCATGCTGGAAGATGCGAACTCTTTATGGTAGGATGAAATAGTGATATATGGAAACATGTCCCAAGTGAGTTGTTGGTGATATTGCTAATAACAGCAGTGTTTGGGTTTAGGCTGTCTTTCTCAGAGGGCATGCAGGTGGCTCGCCTTGCTTTTCTTTCCTGTGAGGAAGCCTGGGATTGGTGGGGGTGCCTTGATTCTGAAGTCTAGGGAAGTGATGAGGAGCGAAGTGCTTCAAATTTAGGGGTGGATCCCAACCCAGTCCTCATGGGGCTGGCAATGACACTTGGCCCTGATGTCTATGATCTCAAAGGCAATGATGGGCAAAGGTGATCCACCTTAGACTGGTGGGATCTCAGAGAACTGGGCTCAAGTTTCTCAGTTTGGCAGCATCCTAGTAATTCAAGTGTATTAGGGGAAAAAGCATTAGGTCAGCTTTTTCGTTCACTGGTGCAGCCATTCAACAGCTATTTCTTGGTCCCTTGTGCAGTGCCCAGTGCAGTGTTCCAGCCTCTACTTGGGGCGCATTGGAGCCGGCTGCCTTGTCATCTCCGTCTGTTCAGTAGTTCCTTCCCATTGGAAGCTGCAACTGTAATTGGGCGTTTTGTACCATAGGGAAGCAAGAAGGTATGTAGATGGGTAATGAGGACAGGCTGGGATCTTATATATCAACATGGTTGTATAGTGATAGTGAGAGCTGTCTCTTGGGTACCTTTTAGCAGAAAGGAACATAAAGCTTTCAAAAGAGCCCTATTTTCCAGTCAGTGTCAGGCCTGACTTCCCATTGGTTTTGTGGTCAAGTGAAGGACCTGCTGAAAACCAGGGGTCCAGGTGGGCATTCGCACCTAGTTGCCCTCAGCTTTGGCACTGGGAGCAGTCTATCCGGCAGGTCTTGCTGGATTAGGAGCCCTCCCTAGTCCATCAAGTCAGGGCCATATATAATTTGGGGTTCTGCAGCTCACAGAATGCTGCCTTACTTTCTTACTCTTGTAGAAACTACACTCCAGTAGCATTTTTGGAGTGGTCTGTGCTGTGCCCGGCTACGAGAGCATCAGGCACAATGGATACGCAGTCCCCCTACTAGAGGGCTGGGTGTCTGAGTTTGAAAGAGAGAGAACGTGTCCATGAACTTTAACATCTCTAGAGACAATGCTGTAAGCAGACTTGATGGCTTCTGTGGTTGTTTTTGTAAGAATATGGACCTCTCTGGAGTTTTGTTGAAATACAGCCATCACGAGCATCACTATTACTTATTTGATAGGACCCTACCTGCTGATTCTCATTCTCTCAAGAACATAAATAAGTTCATACAGATTTGGCCTTGCTCAGAAGTTAGGATGAGGAGTGGGATGATCAGTGGGACTTGCTCTCAAATCCCCAGTTGTTCTGCTCCTTCTTTAATTGTCATTCTCTCTGCTACTACCTTTATGTTATTTTCACAAGTTTGGGGGACCAGAGGCAGGAACTGGCATTTGGATTAATGACTAGATAATCCCAAACAGTGGAAGAGCCAAGAAATAATGTTTATGTTCTGTTCTGGGGTATATATTTTTATGGGGTGGTGGTGAGGGAAATAAAGACTTTATTTTCTTAAGTATGTATTTCTCGCACTGATATTAAAATTAGTTACTGTTTGCATTTGCTGAGTGCACATCCACCATAGTGGAAGGAGAACCACAAGGGTGAGTGTGGTGGAAGGAAAGAAACCACAAATTTAGTTGTTGCTGCTGGCTTCACTCAAAGTAGAGATTCGAATTAGCATATACTCCCGGACTCAAACCAATTATACTTTAAAGAAATTAGGCAGGTCTACATTTGAGGAAATCTTATTATAATTACTAGTAAAGGAAATGATTGGCAACAGAAATCTGGATTTTAATTTATCAGATCTGCTTAAAGCAATCTGATACACCTATATGTATGATAAAACTTTTTTTTTTGTTGAGACTAGAGACCTAGATAGAGAATAGGATTTGGTTCTTAGAAGGCAGAGCTTAGAATTTTAGAAAGAAAGGTGTTTTTATCTAGGTCATGTATTATTAACTGTTAATATCTTTGCCGTTTTCCCAGAATGCTGTCTCTGCCATGTTGGAGGCCATGTGCCTTCCTTGCTCCCTCAGTCCCCCGCTGTGTGTGTTGTGTGTGGACTGTGTGTCTGGGGTGACAGCAGACGCTAAGGTTATGAGAGTGAACAGTTTGGGGTGATTTCTGCCTTTGTGGAGCTTAGGGCCTGATGGGAAGATGAACAAAGGAAACTTGTAACCACTGGACACATGCATTTTCTCCTCTGCTCCTAGAGCCATACTGGAAGACCCTGAAAATAATTCCACTGCCTCTACCTTGGAGCTGTTTACAAGTTGCTCCATGACTTTTGTCATTATGCTATCTTCCCTTTTGGAATTAGTATGATGATGGCTCTTCTGGCAGGATCACAGAAAGGAAACCATGAACCACTCATGCTGCGCAACCTGGGCTCCTGACTTCCACAGACACCTCTGGGGCTGAGGCTTACTTAAATATGCTCTGAGAGAGAATTGGTTAGGACAGGGCACCTGCCACTTCCCATTCATTCCGAGCCAAGGAGTTGGGTGCGTGTGTGACAGCCTGGGGTTGGCCCGGCTTTGGTCTGGAGTCTGGAGTCCAGCTTGACCTCCCGAGGAGGGAAAAATGTCCCCCCCCCCCAGCTTTTGTGCTGAGGCTTTCTCTGGTGGGGTGCTGCTTACTGGCTGGCCTCCAGGTGTGCCCTCACCTGTCTTCAGGTGCCCGCGGTGGTGGCCTGGGTGGGGTGCTCTGGGCCCCTGGTGCAGGGGTGGGGGCGGGAGTGCTGCCTGGTGCGGGCTGCCAGGCGGGGAGCAGCCATGGGGGCCGGCTGGGGAGAGGGCCCGGCCGAGGCGGAGGCGAGATTATTGCCTGTTACACATGGACATCTAGACGGGGGAAGGAACATAACGGCTTTATTTTTAGGCTTTGCTAATTCTCACTCTTCCCCTAGTTCGCTGCTACCTGGCAACAGCTCATTGTCATGGCAACACCAATGTTAATGAGTGAAGCTCTCTGTGTGTCTGTTTTACCCGGTGCTCCGTGACAGACACTCGGCGTGGAGCTATCTTTCTGGCCATCAGAGGCCGATTGCCAGGCTCCCTTCTCCGCTGAAGGCCTCCCAGGCCCTGTCCATGAAGGAGAGGAAGGCAGGCAGCCACCAAGGGATTGATGGTGTTACTTACACATTCCTAACGTATTCTCTATTTACAGATGGGCCTGCTGGCTTCACGCGCAACCCTCCTCTCATGGGGGCTCCCTTTCTTTACATTTTTCAGAGGCTTTTGAACAGTAACCAGTTTTCTCAGGTTCCAGGCACCTCGGGATTTTGCACGTTTTTCTGGCACCTTCTCTGCAGTTGGTCAGCAAGGCTCTGAACCCCGGGTCCTGAAGGGTGGGGAGACTGTTGCTGGTCTCAAGGGAACCGGGAGCTTACAATCCACAAGGGACCGCCTGTACTCCTTGCCTTCAGGCTGAGAAGCAGTGATGCCACCTTACCCTCTTGTCTCGGTCTCCTTGACATCGGTTGATAGAGGTCGTCATCTATGGCTTCAAGGTCATAGGTGAGAAAAGAGCAGCAGAGTTGCAGCCTCTTTGTGCCGCAGTTTTTCGGTCTCTCGGCTGTGGTCTGTGTCAGCCTGCTGAACAGGGATGCATGTGAAAGGGTTCTGGGTCCCCCATCCCCCATGGTTCAGTCATGTGGGTGGCTGCCTGCATCTCTCTGTACCTCAGCTTCCTCACTTATGAATTAAGGACAGGCATCAGATAAATAGGGGTCAGGTGGCTTAAAGCAGTGCCTGGCATAAAATAATTGTTCAATAAATATTAGTTATTATTCTGGCCATTATTTAATCTTCGCACTAACCTTGTGAAATAAGTACTGTTCATGTTCTCAAATTGCAAAGAGGGAAACTGAGGCACAGAGGTGTGGAACTGCCTCAGGTCTCTGGAAGTGACAGACTTCAGTTGGGAACCTCAGCCCAGTGAGCTTGGTGGTGCCTACCCCCCAGGCCTCTCAGGGCTACCGTCCTCACAGCTGTAGAGAGCTGCTCCGTTCTCCTGCGGGCAGCTTTGGGACCTCATGGGTGTGCACGAGCACTTTGCACTCCTTGGATAAAAGGTGCTATGTGAACCAGAGAGTTAGAACCATTACCAAGTGTCATCTCCAGGGAGCTGGCTCGCGGTCAGCATGGCTGGTCTGGAGGTTGGCCCTGCCAGGCTCTGCAGTGAGCCATGGAGTCAGGACACTGTGCAGCTGCCTCTCCACAGCCCTAGACTGTTCTCGAGACCCAGGGTCCTTGGTGACTGCCTCTCCACCGGGCCACAAAGCACACCACCACTTCTTTACTCCCACTGGCTTACCCAGAATTTTCAGTGTGTCGTAACAGCTTTATTTTTTTTTTCCTCAGAGTTCTTTTAAGTAAATTATTCCATGTATTTTTGAAAAAGTAGTAGCAGAATCATATAGTACAAAATAAAAAATACACAAAAGAGCATACTGTGAAAAGTCTCTCTCCTTCCTCATTCCTCGCCTCCAGGGCCTGTCCCCTCGAGGAGACTTACACATGAGAGAACACAGAGTTGTATACTGACTTCTTCACCCCTGCTGGGAACATTCACATTCTGTCCTACATTGTTTTGTTCCCCACTTAACTGGATCTGGGAAATCACTGCTAACAGTACACCATCAACAAGACGTGACCTCAGTCACTTCCAACAGCCAGCTCACAAGTTTTATTGGGTTTTTATTCTAGGTAAATAAACTTGTGAATAGTTGTGATAGAAGCTGAAGAAAGCAATAAGTTAATAGTAGCAGTTTTCTATTATTGAGTACCACCAGGATAATAATACCAGGATTTTTTTGAATCCCTTGGCCATTTTTTCCTCCCTCACCTGTTAAAAGGTGAAATCCAAAGTTACCGAGCTAAAAATGAACCTAAGTCCATATGTGTCCACATCCCTATGCCCTTTTGGTTACACTGTGCTCCTTCTCTTATATAGACATGCTTAAAATTGGGTCTCAACCCTAGGCCTGGGCTGCAGGGGCTCCCTCCCTTCTAGTGACCAGTATACTTTAATGGAGCGATCATGTCTTCTTCCCAGCCCGCCTTCCCTCCTCCTGCAGGCCTGGCTTCATCCACAGGCAGACACTTCTGCTTAGCAAACATAATTTATTGATGTGTGAGGTTCATTTGAACTCCATCTCTGCTATTCTCTGTTTCTGTTTCTTTACCCATAAAATGTGCAGAGCCGTCTCACCCCGCCTAAAAGAGGTCCTTAGAGGTGATACAAATCATGCTCAGTGTCTCCCCATTGAACGTGAAGAGGGTTTGCTGGCCAGCAAACCACCCTAGTCATTTGCCTGATTATGTCTCAGCCCGAAACCCTCACTGCACAGCTCTGCCTCCTTCAGTGCAAGCCTTTTCTAATTGTGCAACAAGAAAGTGCCTCTTTCTTGGAAGGAATGTCCATATGTGTAAGCAGGTAGGGAGGCATTTCTAGGCTTACTCTGTCCTTAAGGGAATTATAATCTAGTCCTTTTAAGGCAGCAGGAACAGGAAGAGAGAGAGCTAGGATGGGGTCCCAGACCCTCTCCAGGCCGGGAAAGAGGCTGCTGAGGCTGGTTTCCCAGACCCACCATAGGAGACAGAGGATCTGGGCCATGCTCACATTCCTCTGACCCTAAAACACCTCTAGGCCCTGGGCTCGCCCCATTCTCACCCAGGACTCACAGGTACTTCTTTTGGTGTGCCTGGTTCTATATTTGATCATTTCCCCTCTGTATCCAGCCCTGTAGAAGGTATCATGTCTCTGATCTCTCAGTTCTCGACAGTAGAGGGTGTCCCTAAAAGGGGAGCATTGTGACTTCACCAAAATGATGAGTTCTAAACATCTCAGTCAGAATCTTCATAACCAAAGTGGCTGCAGCAGGACATACCCTAGGAGAGTTTCACCCTCTACTGCTCCCCCACAGGACTTTCCTCTCCCAGCGGGCAGACCTGGGGCTCCAAGGCCCTTTACACCTCACCTTGGGGCTCTTCTGCCATTTTGGGGATAGCTGTCCCAACAGGATATTGGAAGACCACACAGGGTACAGTGCCAGCAGCAGCCTCATTCTCCTCAAGACTGGCCCTTTGGCGACCTGAGAACTGGGCCGTTTGGAGGGCCTGCATCTAAAGGGTTGGGACAGGTCTGAATGCCAACAGGAAGGTCAGCTCTGTTCTGAGGGGCCGCTTCTCCGTCCACATGAAATGCTAATGTAACAGAATGCCAGATGGTGCTGGGGGACAGGAAGTACAGCAGGAATTCAAAGGAGAGAATAAGTGTGAGCCAGAAGAGCCAGAGTGCCTACATGGCACCCATGGTGTGGGGGAGGAATGGCCCCAGCAGCCAGAGTGGGAGGGATATGATGTAGCCAGGCCTAGAGGGAAGGGAGAGGGCACTCTGCCCAGGGGACAGGACCTGCCTGCCTGGGTGTGGCTGGGATGAATCAGCTGACCTCTGAACTCTTCTTGGTTTTCAGGTGTTTAAAGACAGAAGGCAAATGTATAGGCTCCAGCATAGAATTTGCTTGTTTCTCAGGCTGGGACCAATAGAAGACATATCCTGGTTTTATAATCTAAGTGGCACATGCTGAAAATATATTTCAGGATTTAAGAACTTTGGGTGCTTTAAAAAAACTTGTACACCCATGTTCATAGCAGCATTATTCACAATAGTCAAAAGTAGAAGCAGGGGCACCTGGGTGGCGCAGTCGTCTGACTCTTGGTTTCAGCTCAGGTTGTGATCTCAGGGTCGGGGAATCGAGCCCCATGTTGGGCTCCGTCCACGCTACGCAGAGAGTCTGCTTGGGGTTCTCTCTCTTTTTCGCCTTCTGCCCCGCCCCCACTTGTGTTTGCACTGTCTCTAATAAATAAATCTAAAGAAGAAAATTGGAAGCAACCCAAGTGTCCGGGGAAAGTTGTACAGATAAACAGAATGTGGTGGGCCCATGGGGAGAAAAGGAAGGAGAGTGTGACCCAGGCTACAGCCCTGAGGAACCTTGAGGACCTTACACTGGGTAACATAAAGCCATGACACAGAAGGACAAATACTGTGATTCCACTTGCAGGCAGTACCTAGAAAAGGCAAAGTCCCGGAGACAGGAAGCAGAGAGGTGGTCTCCGGAACAGTGAGTGTTGAACGGGTACGGAGTTTCCGTCCTGCCAGGTAAATAGTATTCTCTAGATGGACGGTGCTGGCGATGGTAGCACAATGATGCAAATGTACGTTAATGCCTTGCGCCTGTACCCTCACAAATAGTTAAGGTGGTAGATCTTATGTTTTGCGCATTTTGCTGCAATTAAATTTTTCAGATTCATAACTGTTTTAATATTTTAGAAAAATAGAAATTGATAAAGAAGAAATTTTAAAAATACTTGGTATTTAAATGTGTCTTTTCTTCTGCATGTGTGTAAATGGGCACATGTGCGTGCATGTGTGCACACACAGACACAAACACTTTGGATCCTACTTGAGAGGGAGTTTTGCATCATGGGTTTTCATTCGGGCCCGCTCTGTCTTCGTTAGAGATGGCTCTGTTTTGGGGGAGGGCTAAGGGAGGTCATAGGATAGCAGGGCAACACGGCACACTTGGGTTGGGGGGTCAAAAGCAAACTGGATTCACCTTGTGGCTGTGATGCTCAGGATCTGTATGACCTTGGGCCTGATTCTGCACGTGCGTTTCCTTGGGTCAGGGATGTTTTGGGAATTAAAGAGAGGCCAGGTACGCCCTCAGGAAATGGCAGCTATCCTTGAAAATTCACTGTAGGCCTCCGCTGGCCACGCAGCCTGGTGCCAGTCCTCCCCTCAGCTTCCCCTGTGGGCCAGCCTTGAGCTGAGATTTCGGGAATCACCGGGGCTGCCGCTCAGTACCGTCACCCTAAGAGCGCCACGCCCTTTCTGGGTCTAGTGGCTGCACCTGTAAGGTGAGCATGTTGGTTCTGGGGTCTCGAGGTTCCCCCTCAGGCCACCTGTGCTGACAGTCTTGACTTCTTCTAACCTTTCCATTCCCAGTGCATAGCCCTCAGCGGACCTGTGGTCACGTTTACCTCCTGTGGGAGTCCATTCTGCTTGGTTCTCCTGCTGCCGTGTTAGGGCCCACACCAGCAACCTGCAGCCATGTCCCAGACAGGAGGCCTTCCCTCTGTCCAAGGCACACTGGTCCACGGCAGACTCACTCACCTTCTCTAGGAAGTGGTTTCCAGTGGTTCAGGATGGTGGTCACAAGGAGCCTGGAGAGCATCTGCTAGAAAGAGCCCCTCAAAACAGGGCCAGGGGGCAGGGGCCAGACAGCCCCCTCCACGACTTCAGAAGCTCTTAAATGAAGGCAGAGGAAACAGGTGGAGTATAAGAATGGGGAAAGGAGTTCTAAGTCCAGCTCAGAGCTGAGCACATCCTTCAGCTACCAAATGGAAGGTCTCTATGTGGCAATGCTAGGAGGGAAAATCGAGTTAGGCTGGCTTGTTCCAAATAAAATGCTATATTTAATTTCACTCTGGGAAACATTTGAGGTCCAGGCTACTGCAATATGTGAAATATATTTAAGAAGATCTGTTTTGTTACAACAGGAAAAAAAAAAAAAAAGGAGGGGCAGAGAGGTCCTCCTATCCACTGCAGGTTGTACCTACAGAAATCTGATCATTTCATTTGGTTTTTAATCACCCAGCAGCTGCTGCCCATGGGTTGATGAGTCCGTGTCTAGCAGCCTGAACATTGTTGTATGAATCATATATGTTTCAGTAGTTCAGTCTGGGAAGTGCCATCAAGGAAAACGAGCCACTTAGCATGGGAGGGAAGCTGTCAGTTTTAAAGTTGGTGATATGCTTGACATAAGGGAGGAAAGGTTGAGTTAAACCTGTGCCACATTAAACCAATCCGGCAAATAATGTGTCTCTGTTTGTTTTTGAAGTCAGCCTGGTGGAATCATGTTTCTAGAACTGCTGTGCCCTTTGTGATCATCGTGAGCACTGTGGTTTTGCACACTTCTTTCCCAGTAGAGGATTGCCATCATGCTGGTGTGGGCATGAGGCTTAGGGACAGAGCCTACAGAAATGCTTTACTTTTCACACTGTCCCTGTCCCTTACGGCTTCCACGTATCTCTGTCCCCACTCTAATCTTCTTTGGGTGTGATGTCAGAGAAGCTCTTCTGCTCTTCTGCCCTCATGTTATCTCCCATCAGAGGGCCTCCCTGAGGCAGACAGACCAGCCAACAGGCCTGCCAACTCAACTCAGGAAATTCCTTTCTTACAATTTCCCAGGCCAACTAGGAACTGATAAATATTTTGTTATTGTTGTTGTTGTTCACTTATTGAAAAAAAAAGATACAGAATCAAGTGTTTTCAAGGATTGTGCCAGTCTCTGGAGTTGTAAATAGAGGTGGTCAAATCTGTCCAGGGTTTCCAGTCAGGCTCCCAGAGGGAGCACTCCCGGTCTTCTTCTCTGAAATTGGCTTGGCTTTATCCCTTCATGATGATACAGATTAGAGAAAGAAACGAATCTTTTAAAGTGACTATGAAGGTTTCTCTTTGGAGCACCTGAAACCTTCACACACCGAGGGCTTTATTATGTTGGAAAAGGATTTTCTGCAGTGCTCTCTCAGGCAGGGCCCTGGGTGGGAGAGGAGACACGCGCTGCATGGCCTGCCAGCCCAGGGCCAAAAGGGGGACCAGGAGAGTGGCTGTCCTTGATGAGGACTCTGAGGCTGGATAAACTCCAGACACTGACATGGACAGGAGAATCAGACAGGGGAAGAAAGCTGTTCTCGATGGTACAAGGGGTTTCCTGCTCTTCAGAGGTGGAAGGAAAGGGCACTTTGCCTCCTGTACCCTGAATCTGCAGGAACTTGTGGAAGGGTGGCGGGCTGGGAATCTGGGTATCCCAGTTCTCAAGTGGGGCCTCGGGCTAGCAGCACTGTTGTATAAAAAAGCACATGTCGGATGGGCATGTGTTGGAATCTTAATGTAACTCATTTGTTCTGTGA
The DNA here is from genome assembly GCA_004023965.1 of Spilogale gracilis. Classification (NCBI taxonomy): domain Eukaryota; kingdom Metazoa; phylum Chordata; class Mammalia; order Carnivora; family Mephitidae; genus Spilogale; species Spilogale gracilis. The sequence continues at coordinate 130,983 of PITA01002764.1, read as the reverse complement.
TCCCAGAGAAACCCAGTCTCTGAACTGTAGGAGTGGGGATCAAGGTGCCTCAGGAGCCTTCAGGAGGCTCAATAGGCAGTCGTGCATGTCAAACGCCGGGTGGAGTGCTGGCTCCCTGGTGGGGGCTCAGCATGAGGCAGGGGGTACAGGCAGGGCTGCCCACCCAGGAGGGCAGCGGAGCACCTGTGCTTGCCTGCCTCACCTGCCTAGCCCTCAGCTCTTGTCATCTAGAGATCTGACATCCACGTGTCTCACTTTTTTTGTTTCTAATAACAGGTTGGATCTCCGGATAGTGGAAACACGTTGTGTGATCCCATCTGTAGCTCACTAAGCTAGACGATTTAAATATTTCTCTTTAGGGAGAATACACTTCCAGGTGTTTTCCTGTATGTTGCAATTTCTTATGATAAATTGGCCTTTTCTTTTTTGAGGTGAGTTTTGAAGGATGCAGTTTTTTTTTGTTTTCCTATGCGAAAGGACCTACTGCTGATACCCACTTAGATTCTGCTGGATCTGTGCGATGCCGGTGAGCCATCCCAGCCCAACTGCAGTTACCCCCCAGTCTTGACTTGCCCTCATTTATGGCCTCTCTTGTCTTTTTCCCCTGTTTCTGGAAGGGGTCAGGTGATACATTTTATATTAGATTTGGCTCCAGTATTATGCTTAGTTAGGGGCATACTGAAATTACTCTTGTGTGCGTTCATTTACTTACCAGGTATTTACTGCGAATGTCTGATGCTCAGGCACGGTGGTGCAGCGGCCAGCTAGAGTTTACATTTTCTGTGCCTGGGGGAGAAGGGGAGGGGAAGGAGGAGACAGAAAGTAGAGTTGTAAGCAAATCAGTAAGAGATTTTCATATTATGATTGGCGTTGTAAGTAAGGAATCTAACAAAGAGACACAAGCAAATGGATGGGATAGGATGACTCTAGGGAGGGAGTTACTTGAAATTGGTGGCCAGGGAAGACCCCTCTGGGGCTGTGATGACAAAAAGGAGCTAGTCTTACGAAGAAAGAGAGGAAGAGCTTCCTGGGACAGAAAACAGTAAGTACAAAGGAGGCAGTGAGTCTGAAACAGAAGAGTGAAGCTGGCACACAGTGGATGACCGGGGCAGTCAGGGATGGGAAGGTGGGAGGGGCAGGCAGGGGCTGGATCATGACTGGTAGGGAGGGTGACATGTTTATTTTGTCTGAAAGATCATCTGCTTATAGTTTGGGAAACAGATTTAGTTGGGGGTGGGTGGGTATGAGAGACCAGTTGAGACGGATAGAGGCTGGTACCAGGTACCTGTAGTGGAGGTGAGACAAGTGGACGTGATTTACCCACGGAGATAAATGGGATGTGTTTTGGAGGCAGAGCCACTGGGCGGTGGGAATGGTCACACTCACTTTGGAGGTAGTTTGTTCAAATGTTCAAGAGCCTTAAAATCTTCATTCCTGGGTGCCTAGGTGCTTCAGAGGTTAAGTGTCTGCCTTTGGCTCAGGTCATGATCTCGGGGTCCTGGGATCAAGATCCGCATCGGGCTCCCTGCTCACCAGGGAGTCTGCTTCTCCCTCTGCCTCTGCCGCTCCTCCCTGCTTGTACTCTCTCCCTCTCTTCCTCTCTCTCTCAAATAAAGAAATAAAATCTTATAAAAAACCCACTTTATTCTTTTTGGTCCAAGAATTCTATAGGATTTTATTCTATGGAAATAATCAGAAACACACACACAGAGACTATTTACAAGTATTTTGTTGTAGTCTTATTTATATAGAGGTCAAACCTGAAATAATGGAATTGTTCTCCCTTGTTCTTTAGTCTCTATGGGGATTGGTTTGCTGTGTTAGGATGCATCCATGTGATGGAAGGTGTCAATAGATAGTTAAATGGACAAATATTGAATGGTATCCATAATATGATCTCAACTTCATAAAACATAAACACTATTTACATCTCATAGATATAGATAGAATATACTATGTTCTGAGAACTCTACTAGGGTGTACATCAGAGTGTTAATGACAAGCCATTTTCAGGGACTGAAATTATAAATGATTTATTTTCTAAATATGAGTCTTACCAGTTGCCTATGAGAAACATTTTGAAATCAAAAGTAAAAAGCAAGTGTTATATTAAAAAATAATGGGTGTTCTTACCATGTCTGATTATATAGAATAGTGAATAAGTTGGTGAGGTAATGGCCCTTCTAAATACCCTACTATTCAGAGGGCAGTGTTGGTCTTCAGAAAGTTTGGGTTGAGAAACACCTTGAACTTGAGTCAATGAAATGGAGTTGGAGTCCCAGCTTTGCCATTGACGGGCTTTGGATCTTGGGTACTACACTTTGCCTCTAACACACAGACCCTTGGCCTTTTCAGTTTGCAATGGAAACAAACGATAGTAATAATGAATGCAGTAATAATGTTTTCATGGAATTGTTTTGAGGATTAAGTGACAGAGATGATAAAAGAGTTCCTAGGAGGAAAAACACAATAAAAATATCATATCCTAGCGTCCAGGTCTTCACACACACACACACACACACACACACACACACACGATTGTTGGCACAAATAAATTTGGGGACAGGTCATTTGTGGTGTACCGTAGTGCACAGCTCAAGCAACAAAGGGCCACGCTTTGACTAAGTGTTAGGCCAGCTTGTTTCTGATCCCTTGTCCTGAAAAAAGCCAACAGTCTGAACTGAAGGTACCATTAGCTTGTCCTGAGCAGCAGGCAGCTCTCAAATGAGGAGCGCTTTCTCATTCACTGGAAAGTTCTAGATGAAATGCCATCTCAGCAGCAGCCGCACTCAGAGCCCCTTTGATATATCACTCAGCTGTTCTGTTACATAAACCTATTGGAAATGAACCTGCAAAGGAGTTGAGTGGAGGGAGGTACCATCAGAATAAGGATGAAGGAGAAATGCACTGCTTTTCCGTTTAAAAGTGATATTTGCTTTTTAATGGACCCTGGGTACTGGGATCTGAAATGTCATGGTCCTTATGTAATGGAATGGATATGCATGGACACACTGGGGAACAATTCACAGGCACTTGATTTTTAAATTTGTAAATTGAGACAAGCCAGGGACATCACACCCAGCTCTGCAAAACCCCTAGTGTATTGGGTAGTGGTGTCCACATTAGGAGGTCTCACTGGAGAGTTCCCCCTCCAAAGGGAAGCTGTAGAGAGAATGGGCCCTGTATAGCATAAGGGCTGAATATGAGTCTTACCAGTTGTCTCTGAGCCTCTGTTTTCAGCTTGGGATTTCTAGGAAAAGGGAAATGAAGCAACCAAACCTGACCAATCTCTGAGGTTGATTTCCTTGGGGATTCCCAGCTTCACTGAGGTGGGATACAGCACACACCAGTTACGATAAAGGAAAACTGCTAGTGGGTTGAGTTGCTACACTGGGAAGAATACCAGTGCCCATAGTGCCTCCTGACTTTAAGAACCCTATCCTAGTCATTTTCAACAGGAACCCCGGGAACTGCCAGTTAGGTAGGCCGGTAGTAGGTTTCCTTTTGATGTACCATTTGTCATCCTTCCTGTGCTGGATGACCCTACCATCCCCTTGTTGAATTATACAGGAAGGATAATAGCAACAGTGACCTCGGTGCTGGGTACTGTGCCCGCTGCTTTATACACACCATCTTGTCTAATCTTTGCATTAACTCTGGGAGGTAAGCACTGCTGTGCCCATTTCGCAGATAAAGAAACGGAATTAAGTAACATGTCCAAAGTCACAATGCTAAGAAGTTACTAATCTAGGGTTTGAACTCAGGCCTGACTCCAGGGTTCATGATCTGAACTCCGCTATTATCTTGCCTCTCACTGACTTGTTTATCCAGCCCTACTGATGGTTTTGAATTCGGTTCTACCCCACGTATATTAACAAGGGCCTGCTCTATACTAGGCACTACTTGGGTTTAAAAAAAAAAAAAAGAATAAATCGTAGTTCCATCCTTAAGAAAATTATGTATATTATTAAGAGTTCAGATAAATTCTAGAGCAAGAACTCAATAAATAATTTTTTTAAGATTTTATTTGTTTATTTGACACAGAGAGAGAGATCACAAATAGGCAGAGAGGCAGGCAGAGAAAGAGGGCGAAGCAGGCTCCCTGCTAAGCAGAGAGTCCAATGTGGGACTCGATCCCAGGACCCTGAGATCATGATCTGAGCTGAAGGCAGAGGCTTAACCCTTTGAGCCACCCAGGCGCCCAATAAATAATTTTTGAATAAACAGTAATATATAAGTACATTCTGGGTTACTTTGCAGGTACCTACAACTCCGTTCAGAGTATGATGCATTCCCATAAGAGATGGATGCATAAAATCCTTTGGGAGTTTAAAGAACGGAAAGAACACTTTTATTCAGAGATACCAGGAGAAAAGAAATTTGAATGTAATGTCTGCAATGGGCCTTATAATTGGTAGGGACTGAGACAGGTAGTGAGGTGAGAATTGCCAGCTGGCCTTGACTGTTGGATTAGGACCCGAACCTGTTGCCTACTGATTGATTCTTGCAACTGACCCCACACCCCTGGTTAGTTTCACTTTGTAATTGACTTCACAGTGTTATTCAGAACTTGGAAATAGAGTTTTTATTATAATAAACATGGTTGGTTTCAAGAGACCTCGATGAAAAAGTAGAATTTCCAGTCTTCTCACTATCACACATCTTTATTCTAGAACTCTCTCTGGCACTTCTGATCCACCTGGCCAAGCGCCTCAACTTGGTTATTCAGGCATTCTCTTAGATTTAAGTGTGAAATGGAAGGAACTGCCTTTCCCATTTTCCCTTCACTGTGAGCTCTCAACCTCCCAGCCACCTGTTCTGACACCTCATGGTGGTAGCAGGTCAGTTACACTGTATTTTAATATTAAGGGAAGGATAGAGTCTTGTATTAAGAGATGAATTTGGAGGTGGAGATCTTTTGTTGGCTCACTTTAGGATCTTGGGCAGCAGCATCACTTGCCATCGATTTCCCGATGAAGAAAAGGCAACGTGGCTTCTTTTGTATAAGTGAATAGAGAGGTGCTGCAGATAATTAAATTGTAAAGCACCTTGGGGTCCAGAGATGGGAGGTCACATGTAAACACTGCTATGTCACTGCTGCTTTTGGCATGCGGGGATGTAACATATTTTTGCTTACAGAGCGATTTTCTGATGTTTGGGTGACAATGTGTACCTGAGCCAACTGTGATAGCTCTTCTTCTTCTAGCATGATCTATAAAATGTTTTCTGTCCCGCCTGAATTTTGCAGGAGTGGAGAAGTTTTATATTTTAAGGTCATTGCTTTTTAGAATGAATGAGTGACCAGTAGCACTCCAGCCAGAAAAACATGCAGGTCGCCAGGCCTCCCTTTCTGATTTACTTTCCATTCTCGTACAAGTCACCTCACCTCTCTGCTTTTTGTTTCTCCATCTGTGAGACGTTGCTCGCTTTGCCAGGATATCTTCAATCTGAATAAGATAATGTGTGGGAACCCTTCCAGCTGCTGCATCATCAAGAAGCATTTATTCATCACTTATGTAGTGTTGCCCAAAGAGAATTATAAAGACTACATTCCTGCCTTGCCTTCTAGATTCTATTCTAATATCCTCTTAAAAAGGCAGAAACTAGGCAGCTAAGGAGAGCAATAATTCAAATGCTATCTTTGTGTTGTAAGATACAAGTAACAGTAGCATAAATAATTAACAAGAACAGGGAGAAATCTGGTTATCAACATGGAGCTCTCATCAAAAATCTACAGATTAGAGGGTGAGTTCTCACCGAGCCAGAATTGAGTGCTCCAGGAACCTTATTTTCTGTAAATGAAATTGTCAGACATTGCCCTTGGGACCTGAGCAAGGGGCCCTCAGTTAGGAGGGCAGGGTGAGGCTACAGAGGAAGTCCTCAGAGAATTCTGTTGGAGCTGCTGGGTGTTTAGGTTTCTGCCACTGGTTCTTTCCTCCCAGTGCAACGGAGGCTCCTATTGAAGCTTACCATCCTGAAGGAAGGAAGGCCTATGCCTTAGGGTATTCTAGGGTAGTAGGCAACGGCCGTTTCACTTTCTGAACCTTGTGGTCATCGCCTTGTAGGTCTTCATGAGAATGCGATCCGAATCAAGCTGGACATGGATGAGGCCCTGGAGGGCAAGGCAGCCCTACAGGAGCCATCAGCAAATCATCTGAGTAGGAATCCTTCTGAGGAACTTTCACAAGCCTATATACATCTCACTTCCCCATCTGTTAAACGCCTTGAAAGGTTGGCCTCAGAAAGAATGCCACTTGCTTTCCCAGTGATATCTAGGTTACTTACTAAATCCCTGCTGCTTCTTAGAGAAGCTAAACCCCCAGGTATGTAATGCATGCACGCTTCCCCCCACCCCACGTACGGTTTTCTTCCTAGAAGTGTGATAAGACCTGTCCAAAACTGATTAAATTAGCTGTTACTTGTGTTCCTCTTCATAGTTTACAGCATCCTTTGAGTGCTGTGATCTTCTCTGACACCAAAGCTAGCTCTCGTGGTAGGACGGACCATTACTGATGACTGCCATTGTACATTTGAGGAGACTCAGAGGTCGAATGACTTGGCCGGGGTCACACATCCAGTGTAGATCTAAGATGGAGGCCGGCTCTCTGAACTCTGCGTTCACTCTGAACACCTTGCCTTTCTCTCTGGAAGCTCATCAGCATTCTAAAGCCACTTGTATTGAAAGACCACCTGTCAGTGACAAGTTTTTTTGCACCAAGATTTCAAGCCCCGTAAAATAGCTGGATTTCCTCTCAATATCTCACATTTTAAAAATTATGATTTGTCCCCATAGCACACAGTATGGTAATGACTGACTTGCCACTGTTAGTAATTATATGTGTCTTTGTTTCCTCTAAGGAGATTCCGATGGAAGCCAGCAAGCTACAGAACTTGTTCTCCACTATACTTGGGTCATAAGCAGCTGTTAAATACATGGAGCTTGACTCTCGTCTTCCTTTAGCAGAAGTTTTGAGTATGATATTGGCATTGGGAGGGCTCTTAAGAAACAGCTTATGGTAGTGCAGATTCTTTTCTAATGAATTCATCGTGTGAGCAGTCAATCTGAGAGAGTTGCCCCAGATCCCTGACCCAGAAGATACTACCCTTGCTGAAACAAGTACCCATCCGGGGCCGGCTGCAGCTGATGCCCTTACTACCAACCCTTTAGCCCCGTGTGGGGAGGGGGTCCTAGCTAAGTGTTCACTGCACAACTTCTGGGTGGGCCACTGGGCTTTTCCCTGTGCCTTGGCCTTCTCTTTTTAGCAAATCACCCTCCTCTTTGAAGTTCTGTCTCCCTGCGTATGCCTGGGACCTCCTTCCAGCACCCTTCTCCCTCTCACTAAGGCCACCTTTCTGGAAAAATGGTCCTTTTACGTCAGTACCTGTTTTTCCCGAGGACGTTAGCATTTCAAGCTTTCAGTGCGAAGTGGAGACTCTGCCCAGCAAAGGGCTCTCCCACACAGGCAGTGCAGTTTAGCGATGTGCACGCTGGGCCTTGTGGTTGGAGTGACCCAAACTGGAACCCTGGCTCCATTTTCAGTTAACCTGGCAAGTTACTCAACCGTCTCGAGCCTGTGAAATGAAGATAAGGGTGCTATGTGTTATAAGAAGACCACATAAATTCCCTGACTGTGCTCGGCTTGTGGGGAGTCACTGTACATATTTCTGCAACATTTCTCTTCTTTCTTCCTGAAGAACCCATGAGACGTCTTCATCCAGCTTTCCATTTCAGGCCAGTGGACAGTGTGCTGATGAGGCTGGAAACAAAGGGCATTTAACAGCAGCTATCATTCCTACCTGACAGTAGATTGAGGGTCAGTTTCTTTCTGGTTTGATATACAATATTTCATCAATTCAAATGAATACATTCCCCTTAAATTTAAATTCTCTAAAATTGGCATGTATTTTATAATAGATGGTATATTGTGGTTTAGTGGGCCAAATTTTTTTTCTTTTTTTTTTTTTTTGGACTGTAAAATAATGACTGTGTCTCATAATCTATGACTCCTTTGATTTGAAGAAATACAGTGTATTTTTTCCTCTTTTTTGTTTTTTAGAGGGAGAGAGTGAGTGCAAGTGTTGGGGAAGAGGGACAGAAGGAGAGGGAGAGAGAGAATCCTAAGCAGACTCCACACCCAGCACAGAGCCCAACACGGGGCTCAGTCTCACAACCCTGAGATCACCACTTGACCCAAAATCAAGAGTCCAATGCTTAACCGACTGAGCTGGCCAGACACCTTTATTTTTTAAAATCCGAGTTTAAACTCCCTCAAGTGTCAAACAACTTCTCTGCTCTGGTGATCCCTGATGCAGCCTCTTCCCAGGCTCTTTGTTCTGGGTCCTCTGTCCAATGTCCCCATGTAGCAGGCTGTCTGGGTACAGAAGCAATAGAGGAAGAGTTTCCAGGCTTCTGGGACACATTCGAATAGGGTGTAAATGACACTTAGGATTACATTTCACTATAGAGCTCAGGTGGCTTGCAGCAACTCTGTCCCTGGCCCCGAGAAACCTTTCCAACATTTTGCACAGGGAGCTCTCTCATGCTGACATATTTAAAGTCTTTTAGTTAATACAATGCCAGATGCTGCTCAGTTTATACCTTATTGAGGAAATAGAAGTTTAGGAGTTAACTTACTTGCCCAGGGCTTGAACTCAAGTCTGTCCCACTCCAAAGTCCATGATATGAACCACTCTGCCTTATTCCTCTCTCCCATCCTCCATTGGCAAAGTGGTCCTTGTGTTCTTCCCACTCTGCCACAGCTAGTGGTAATGATAAAACAGCACAGCAGTTACATGTGAGTTTTAGGTCACTAAGAACCGGGTTGACTTGCCGTAGGTAAAGACGTAGGGGTTAGGTTATGGATTCTGGAGGTGGGGGAGACTGGAAAGGAAGGAAACACAGTAGAGATGCTGAACCCTTACTGGTGAGTTTTCAGCTCTCCTCCAGCTACACTCATTCCATCTTTTCATTCTTGTCATTGTGTTGGCAAGGTTCCCTGGGCTTGGAGGACCTGTGGTTGCCTGGTAGGAGCAGGGCTGCCCTTGGCCTCTGATTTTCTTCCTTCTTGAAGATAAATGCAGCAGGATGCTTCTCTGTCTTCTGACTTGAGTCAGCTGTGTCCTAGTTGCCAAGGAAAAGAGGAATAGTGTTTGGTGATCTGTCTACTCAGATAGAGGGAAAAATGAATATTTCTAACAGAGAATAATGAAGACTGACTATGCATGAAGAACTGTACTATATAGGCAGGTCCTGGGCAAACAGAGACAGGAAAGACACTCCCACCACCTCCAGGAGGCTCCATCTGGTAGTAAAGACAGCTGATGTACTGGCCAATGATCGTTAACAGGCAAGAGAATTAAGGGACATGAGAACTGAGACATGGTATTGCTTGGTAGAAGGATTATGGGATTTGGAGTTCTGAAGAGCATATCCAGCATTGTCTTTTTCTTGCTGATTCACTTAGGCAAGTTTGGTTTCCTCATCTTTATAACGTGCATGAGTATATTTTATCTTACAAGCTCATCGAAAGTATTAATTAGATGCCTGTGTAAAGTACATGTGCTTCATGCAGGCCTCATTCAGTGCCTGAGATATAGTTGGCGCTAAATAAGTAGTAGCTATGAGGATATGTTTATGTATTTGTATATATGTCTGCAGATTTTTAAATTCCTTCTTTCCCTTCTTCAGGTATTATTGATACCAGGGTCTTAGCAGTATATAAAACAGCTCTCCCCACCCACAGGTAGTTTAGATTTTAGTAGGGAGAGACAATAAATAAATAACTAAACACATGATGCTGGATGAGGACAAGTACTATTGAGAAAAGTAAAGCAGGAAAATGTGGGTGGAAGTGTGGGTGTGGGTTACATTATAAATAAAATGATTAGGGCAGTTTTCCCAAGGGGATGCTTGAGGGAACCAACCAGTTGGATATTTGGGAGAAAAGCGAGTTGGAAGAGCAGCTGTTCAGAAGGGCGAGTGGCCTGGTATGCTTGGGGGAGGGCAAGGAGCTCAGGACATCTGGAGGGGCCTGAGCTAGGAGGAGTGCTGGTTGAAGGTGGGCTTAACCAGCGTGCCAGATGGAGTAGGGCCTTGAAGGCCACAGGGAAGACATTACTTCTTGGAATGAGACAGGAGTCATTGGAAATTTTGAGCTAAAGAGTGGTACGGTGTGACTGTATTATACCAGGATGACTGTGGCTGCCATGTGGAGAAATCACATGTGAAGGAAGGATTCTGTGTGTATGTGTGTGTATGTGTGCGTGTTAGCATTGAATCAGAACCTTGATGTAAGTGAGAATGTGATTGCCTTGCGTTACGAGGACAAATGAGAATGGAGAGTCGAGAAGACGAAGGAGGAGGAAGCCTGGGGAAATATGGTTCTCATTGTGGGTTTGGCCCTTCCTTGTTATTTGTCTGAATGGTTTCCCATTGCTGTGGGCTGGGGACACTGTGGCAGGAAGTGAGGGGCTGTTGGCCTCCCCACCAGTCCGGGGCTGGGCCTTGAACATGTCCAGATTGTGGTGGAATGAACATGTGGCAAAGGCACAGCACTCCAGTGTGTGTCATAAGCAAGAGCAAGCCAAGACCTGAGGCCATACTGAGGGAAAAGGCAGGGACCCTTTCACTGTGGCTTTCCCATGTGCTGGAATGGGGGGGAAGGGAGTTTTCAGTAGAGGTGGGGGGATGGGGTGAGAGGCTGGGACACAGTCATTGAGAAGTGTGTGTCTGTGGATAGCCCCAATTCCCCAAGAAGATGTAAGAACTCGAGCTGAGAGTAGGACCTAAAGTGTCCAAAAGGCTAAGAGGGGAGCAGGTGGGAGTAGTGAGTGAAATCACACAGCACCCAACCTGACCATCAGCAGCCTCAGGAACCAGCGAGTCTGTACAACTGACATGGCCTCTTTCTCTCCTGATCACTCAAGGGGATCTGTGGTCTTCTGGAGCAAAGAGGACTTTGCAACTTGAGTTTTCTGTTTTGATATTCTGGGGTGTTTTTCCCCACTGTCGGTCACAAAGCCATAAATACATTTCCCCAAGACAAGCAGAAAAAGCAGCTAACACTTGTGTAGTGGTCATTTTGTGCTAAGTACTATTCAGAGTACTTGCTTTGTATCAGCTCCTTCAATCTTCAGAATGGTTCTGTGAGGTAGGTAGCTTTAGTAGCCCCATTTTGCAGAGGACAACACTGAGGTTAAGGACCTTGCCCAAAGACCTGCAGTTAATAAGTGCTGGCCGTTATTGGCACACATGATACTGACTCCAAAAGCCTCATTCTGTTTCCTCTGTCAATCTGGTAATCATTTATTATTTATCATGTGGAATTTGTTTTGGGAAATAACTCATACAAATATACACAAAGGAACTGTGCAGTCACAAGAGGAAAAAGCAGCTGGCCCAAGTCCTTAATTCCCCCATATCTGTGTGGGATACGTGCCTGGCCGCTGGCTATTTCCACTTATTTGGTATTGTCATTTATTGACATATATGTCATCCTTCTTCCTAAGGCTGGAAACGCACTGAAGCCAGAGTCCATGTGGAATTCATTTTTATATTTACTATAGGATCTATGCCGAAGCCTAAATCATAGTAGGTCCTCAGTAAATATTAAATGATTTCTCAAGTTGAATAGATATATTTGGTAACCAATTCTAAAGCCATCCATTTCTGAAAATAATGAAAAGGAGGACATTTGAACATGTGACTCATAAGACAAGGTTACACTTGAATGGGGCTTTTATGATTTTCAAAACCCTTCCACAGTTTATCTCATTTTGTCCCCTTCCCAGCCTTTGTAAAGATAGTGGGTCACACAGTATTTTCCCAGTTTCTTTTTAAAATTATTTTTATTTTTATTTATTTATTTTATTTTTTCAGTGTTCCAAGATTCATTGTTTATGCCCCACATCCAGTGCTCCATGCCATACGTGCCCTCAGTACCCACCCAGGTTCTCCCATCCCCCACCCCCACCCCTCCAAGACCCTCAGTCCAAAGTCTCTCATGTTTTGTTTCCCTCCACGAATTACCCTACTTCCCACTTCCTTTCCTTCTCCTAATGTCCTCCATATTACCTCTTATGCACCACAAGTAAGTGAAACCATGTGATACTTGACTTTCTCTACTTGGCTTATTTCACTCAGCAAACTCTCTTCCAATCCAGTCCATGTTGCTACAAAAGTTGGATATTCATCCTTTCTGATGGAGGCGTAGTATTCCATTGTATATATGTACCACATCTTCTTTATCCATTCATCTGTTGATGGGCACCTTGGCTCTTTCCACAGTTTGGCGATTGTGGCCATTGCTGCAATGAACATTGGAGTACATATGGCCCTTCTTTTCACTACATCTGTATCCTTGGGGTAAATACCCAGTAGTGCAATTGCAGGGTCATAGGGTAGCTCTATTTTTAATTTTTAAAGGAATCTCCACACTTTTCCAAAGCGGCTGCACCAGTTTATTTTTTTTTTTAAGATTTTATTTATTTTTTGACAGAGAGAAACATAGCTAGAGAGGGAACACGAGCAGGGGGAGTGAGAGAGGGAGAAGCAGGATTCCCGCCAAGCAGGGAGCCCAATGTGGGGCTCGATCCCAGGACTCCGGGATCATGGCCTGAGCTGAAGGCAGGTGCTTAATGATTGAGTCATCCAGGTGCCCCTGTTTATGTTTTTTATTTTGTTTTTAAAATCAGAGCAGAATGTGAACCATCATCTCCCAATTTCCTATTTTGTGAGCAACATGTACCTACTGAGTACAAAGCTTGAAAACAGGACCTAATGATATGCATTAGGCATGAACAAGAAGGTGTTTTGATTCTTTTCTTTCTGGAAAATTGCAAATAATTTAGAATAGTGCTACTCAAAATGTGGACCCAAGCTGGTAGACCAGTTACCAGTTAACAACCCATGGTGAGATCATGAGCTTGTGGCAGAATGTAAATCAACTGTGTCTATAAACACTGCTTAGTTTACCTGACTTTTTTCTTCCCTTTTTTACTTTTTCTTTGAAATAATCTTAGCCTTACATCAAAGCTGAAAAAATAGCACAGAAAGTATACATAGATCCTTCACCCAGCTTCCTCTTATGTTTATATCTTGTGTAATGATTAAAACATAGAAATTGCCATTAGAAAAAAAAATGAAATTGCCATTAGTACTATACTTCCAATTAGCACTCAGACTTCCTTTGATTTCACCAGTTTTTCCACTTAGGCTTTTTTTTTTTCTGGTCCAGGATCAAATATAGGGTCTTATGTGGCGTTTAGTCATCAAGTCTCCTTAGTGTCCCCCAACAACATAGACTTGTCCCTCAGTCTTGCCTTGTTTTCCCATGACTTTGACACCTTTGTTGAAGAGTACAGGTTATCTTGGACAATGCCTCTTAATTTGGGTTTGTCTCTTTCCTCTCATAAGGTTGAGGTAAGTGCCTTTTGCCTCCTGATAATATGCATCACTTCTAAATATCAGACAAGTAACGTGCCCTCCACATTCTATCATAACGGGGCCAAAAGATGTTAGAATGTGTTTTCACTGGTGCCACTGACCTTCATCACTTGATGAAGGTGGTGTCTATTGAGTTTCTCCACTGTAAAGCTATTTCCCCATTTCTAATTAGTTAATATCCTGGGGGAGATATTTTGAGACTATGCAAATATTCCGTTGTTTCTCAAACTTTTGCTTATAATTTTAGCGTACATCATGGATCTTGCCTGCAACATTTATTACTGTGGTGTTTGCCTAATTTTTCTGTTGTCTTCTTTCCCTCTACATTTATTACTTTACATTCTTCTATAAGGAAGACCTATCTGTTCTTCCCCATTCCTTTCTTTATTCAATAATTAATTCATATCACTGTCACGTTTATTCTATGGGCCATAATATAATATCACTCTTATTTATTTTGTTGTTCAACTATTCTAGCTTTGGCCATTGCTCTAGCTTTGGCCTTTGAGAGCTCTTCCGGGTCAGCTCCTATAGCCTGCAGCATGTCCTCAGCCCATAAGCATGTTCTTGCTTTTAGACCATAAGATGCTCCAGAACCATCTTGAAATTTTTTCTGTCTCAGCCTTGGAATCAAACACTTCTCCAAGGAGCCCTGGTTTCTTTTATTGGAGAATGATATTTAAAAACCAAGATTTGGACATTAGGTGTCTTCATTGCTATTAATTTCTCTTTATATCAATATTTCCTTGATGAAGAGAGCTTCACATATTGAAAGTGCGTCAACTAGCTCCTTATGTTTTCATGGGCTAGTAACGATTTGTAACACTGCCACTTTGAGTCTCAGTGGTCTTGAAGATCTGTCACCATGGACTTGTCACCCATCTGGTGGTAATTTTAAATTCCATAGAGAAAGTCATGAATCAGTGTTACTCTTTCACTCATGCATGAAGTAAATATGTGTTGAACACAAAGTATGCATCAGGCCCTGCAGTAGGCGCTGGGCTCACAATGTGACTGAAGTTCTCCTGAGGAGCTTATAATACAGTGTCTTCTATTAAATCTAGGAGATGGTACTCCTTTTTTTGGTCATTGCACATTATGAGAATTCATCTAAGATTATTCAGCATTGCAAAACCTAGGGGATTCAGCCTCCGGGATTTTTAATTTTGAGTTTGGATCCAGAAGTTGTTAGAATATGAACGGACTATTCCAGCACAGTAGCACTTGGTGTCATTAAAAACTTTTGCCCATGACTTGATTCTGACATATGGGTGGTTAACTCTTTTAGGCCTTATGCATGAAGGCTGGAGATACATACACTCACTTGAAAAGACTTGGTATCTCACTGCTCGCTCTAGTCATTGTGTGGAACAGCCTGCTGGCAGGAAGGAGTAAGGGTTTGCTGTAAGAAGAGGGCTCCATCTTCAGTGCTTCCCTCTCCCAGGTGGTTGGGAGATGGGGTGGGGGGTCTTCCTCTTCAAACTGGTCTCAGACCCCAAAAGGATCCCTTCAGCAGAAGTGTGTTTGCAAAGACTCTGTTACTTCCGCCTGCACATCCAGCTGGATCTGGGTTCACATGGAAGGAGATTAGCAGTGATGTCACTTAAGGTCACTTAGATGTGCATTATCTCCACTCCCTCCTCCTGTCCTTCCATCTGGTTTAATACAATCTGGCGTTATTTCAGTGTTTCTGACTTTGGCTTGTTATCAGTATTTCCTTTAACTTCTTGGGTATGCATGGACGAAGAATCCCTTTCACAGCTCAGAAAGGTGTCTCTGGCAACGAGAGGCTTCTGTTGGTAGGGCAATTCGATCCTATCAAATGAGCCAGTTGTCTGGAAGCATCTGTTGGTCTTTTTCACTTTTGGAAAAGATGGGCATGCTGAAAACAGATGCTAAGGCTTGTTCTCTCTACATTGATCCTTTCTGGCATCCATAAAATTATGAGTATTTTGTGTCACTGAATGCGTGTGTATTCTTGGCATGCAAAGTATACAGGCAGTGGTTGACTTATTACCTATTCTTGGGAGGAAGGGAGCAGTGGAGCTGTGGTCAAGTCAATGGCCATGTACTCTGGTTAGAAATGGGAGGACACCAGGATCAGTGGTATTTGCCTTGGAAAGTAACTTAGGCATCTGAGAATTCATTTGCTGGATGTGTCAAAGAGGAGCAACTAGGTGTGTGCTTCTCAGCATATTGTGCCATTCTTCTAGGGTGGCTGATTCTCCAACCTTGAGCTTGGTAGATGACTAATGGCTGGATTATGGATATGTGTCTTTAGTGCCTATCTCAGTGTTTGTGTTGGTGCTTTTCACAGAAATTTTTTGTGTGTGTGCCTATGTGTTTCTCTATTTTAATACATGAAATCCAGTTTAGAGAACAACTTTGTCTGCCCCATCCTGCTTGCAATGCAGTGGTCTGCCCTTGAGAATTTTAAGTGAGCTGACCTACATAGCTTAACTATTTCAATTATAAGTAACAGGGAGTGTGGATTGGTGAGAGGTGGAGGGTGAGGAGGGAAAAATCCCTCCCAGGAGCTTTGGTTCAGGCAAGGTAGTAGAAGAGACAAGAGATTCTGGGTGGGAATCATAACTGATAAGCATCATGCAGGCTTCGACCCCCTGCTATGGCTGAAGCCCTTGTGAGGATTGCTTATTGGTATCCCTTGCTATGGACCTGTATGGGGTCTTTATAGGATTGAGGCAGGCCAGCTCTCTTTTGGGGAAGAATTAGGACAGTTTTATTCCTTAATTTTCCAAACATCCATTCTTCCATTGTCAGCTGCCTCTACACTTTATTCTCTGAAGGGGTGGTGCTCTCCCCATCTCTCCAAGCCTTGTCTCAATGTGGAGAGGAAATGCTTTTTATGGTACAGGGTAGCCGTTCTTGCATTCTTATTCTCCAGTTCTTCCTTCCTGCTCAGAATTCTGACTCCACATAAATTCCTAATTAACTCAGTTGGTCTACAATGACAAGCTAACATCTGGAGCTACCAAGTCAGGAAAACTATTCGGCCTGGATCCAGCATGGATTTTCTCCCGTTCTCACCCAGCTCAGCAGCTGGGTACCACATCAACCCTGACACTGTGGAATGAAGATGCTAAGGGCTGGAGCAACTCAGGGCTAATTGTTTCACCCAGAAAATCATGGGTTAGATATTTTTAAATTGCTGGCTTATTTTGACGAGTTTTTTGTTTTGGGTTTTTGTTTTGTTTTTAGGGGGTTGTTTTTGGTTTGGGGGCTTTTTTTAGTAGGAGATCAGGCGATTGCATGGTCACTGGAGGGACCATCTCTCCTACATACCACCTGTAGAATGCATCCACTAGATGGGGGTAATGGGGATTTTCTTAGGGCTGTGACCAGGTAAAGTGTAGTACTCTTCAAATTATGTCTGTATGACTCCTCAGGAATAGGGTGCAAAACAGGGCCATGCCAGATAGGGGTAGAGAGGGAACAAAGAAATGAATGAGTAACAGAGTACTGTCTTTGTTAGGCTAGATGGAGACAGGTGCACAGGAGAAGATGGAGAAGCCAGTTCTAGGCTCTAATCTTCAGTTCCAGTTCACCAACATCCTACCATCTATCTGCTCGCCATATATAGAGCTTATCATGGGACTGGCATGATTCTAAGTGTTATACATAATTAACTGATTCAGGGCTCATAGGACCTGAGAAGTTAGGTACTACTGTTTTACAGGGGAGAACTCTTGAGGCATCGAGAAGGTATTACATTTGCTCACAAATATTCGCTTCTAGAGTTACGGTTAGAGAGCATGTATTTTGGCCTCAGAGTCCAACCTACAATACCAAAGGCACACTGTCAGTCACATGAGTTCCATCCTCTACCAGCCCTAAGGGTTTTCAGAGAAGAATCCACAGTGTGGCTCAAACTCGAATTTGCATATGAATCATCTGGGGATTTGAGTAAAATGTAGATTCCATTTCAGTTCTGATTCAGTAGGTCTGGGGAATGGCCTCAGAGTTTCAGCTCTAACAATCTCCCAGTTGATGTCAATGTGGCTAATTCGTTGTCCACACACAGAATAGCAAAGACTTAATATACTATCCTATGGTTTTCACTGTCAGATTGCACTTAACTGGCTGTGGAAGAAACCCTGGCATTTAAATAGAGGACTCTTTCAGCAATAGAGTAATACCAATATGAATTTAATCAGTGATCCATTGGAAAAGAAAAGAACTGGAGCAGCAGGGAATAATCAACTTCTGTTTAAAAAACTAATTTTCCTAGGACTTTAATAAAAAATGGAAAGATTATGTCCTTCCTTTCCATGTAGTAGCCAAGGGTCTTTCTTTTTGTTTTTGGGTTAACGTCAGTACTTCTGGGTTAGTTTCAGTCCTAATTGTTTTCTGAGTCACCGTTACATACACTTTTCCCAGCCACACCCTAGCAGTGTACAAGGGATCAGTTAGATCCCATCAGAGAGGCAGAGTCACCATGGTAACCACATCCTTTCAGTCTTGAGTGTGCCCAGCAACCCGAGCAGAGCTGATAGTTGAAGTGAACCATGTTGTTCTCTGGAGGGATGGGGGAGTGGTGCCCTGCCTACACTAGACTTCTATCTCTTCACCCCTGCAACTAGGGGCTTCCAGTTGCTGTGAAGAGTCTAGAATCTCAGAACCTGCGCCCTTCCTCAGAATCTTGAACGTAGCCTTCCGGGGTGTTTTCTGAGCCTAACTGCCCAACACCATGAGAACACTGCAATGCCTTGTGATACTGTTATTCTTCTGTTTTGAGGTTTGGTGGATAACCACATCCAAGTCTTCCTGTGTTAATGTGTCGGTATTTTGGTTTATCTGCTTACTGATGGTGTGGGGCATGTGGCAAATGCGGTAGTGAACAGGCCGGGGCAGACCAGACCCCATCTCATGGGGAATCTTAATTCCAGTGTGGCATCAGTGAAAGTGTGGCTAGCAAGATCAGGTTTTCATTTTTATATGTTAAGACAAAAAACTACCTTTTACAGTTTGGAACCATCTCCTCTTTCTCTCTTCCCTTTCTGCCTCTCTCCATGGCCTCCATTGCTCAAGGGACAATGGTATGGGTTCACTTTGTCCATCTCATCTGGATGACATCATCAAAGAAGCACTCTGTACCTCTCCATTGGGATCCATGAGATGACCTAATGTTTGATGGAGCTGAGAAAAAAGAAACCAAAATGACCCGGTGGAACATAAATGCTGATTTCAGTTATTATTGTTTGATAGAAACAATGAACTCAGTTGCATTAGCTTGGCCCCATGAATTCTTGAAAGGCACCTTTGAGATATGGAAACACTTTAGAGGGTTGTGTTGAGTCTCTAAGGAGACATTGAGCACTCAATTCCCAGTGGCCAATGGTTGACCTCTTTTGAGACATTTCCCAACTGGAAAGGAAAGACAGGTCTTCCTGCCTCCCGTGGAACCTCATTTTTAATGATGTGGCTTTATGAAGATGTGACCTAAGGAAGAACTGCTACAGACAGTGCCTTTAATCTCACTCGCCTTATTCTTCGTTTTTATATCTAAGCTTCAAGAAGCCAGTGTTAGCTAACAGCACTGTTTTTACTGCTAAGCAAAACTTCAGGAAGGGGCATCCTTTGATATAACATTAATTAACAAATTTGCTGTCAGTCTAAATTAAAACCTACACTGCTTCCCTTTGCCCTGCCAAGCTCTACTCTTATAAACTTCCTCCAGATCATTTTAAGCAGTATAAAAGTGACAGTGCTTGGTTTTAATACTGAAAACCTAAAATTAATAAATGCAGTTTTGACTGCTGCTACTGTCCGTGTGTTCTTTTCTGTAGGTTTATTTACAAAAGCCAAACAGTGGCGCTGCTTCCAGAGACTCTTTGTTGTAGTCTTCATTATCAAAGCCAACAGAATCAGGTTTGGGACCACGGCTCATGCACAGGAACCTAGCAAACCATTATGCAGGAGAAGCATTTCTTTTCAGAGTAACCAGTGTAGATAGTAAGCATGCTGCGTATATAAACCAAGAAATATTTCCTGTGTAGGGCTAACCAGGTAATGAGTTGATTTTGACATCATCTTCCCATAAATAGTGGCATTAGGGCAAAGATACACTTTTACTGAATTTAGGAAGCACTGGAGCAGTTCTTGCTTTGAATCTAATGTCTGTCAGACCCAGAAGTTTCTCATCATACATTCTCTGGCTGGTGAAGGGTGGTGAAGGGTGAACGGTTTGGGAAATGGAGAGAGGTACGGTATGAATTGCACTCAAATCACTTTGAATCTTAGAGGAAACGGGGGGAGATCAGTCAGTCTGTGACTCTCTTGTGAGTCAAAATCAATAGGTAGCTCAGTGGGGAATGGGAAGGGTCAAGCTAATGTGGAATGGGCTTCAGTGGGTCCATGAAGTACCCTGGAGAGGCAAGGGTTGACTGTGCTCAGAGAGGGGGAAGGCATCTGGATTGCTTTGTCCTTTGGATGGGAGGTCAGTGTGTCCAAAGGGAGTCTTTGAAGAGGTGTTGCCCATCTTTCTCTATGAGAAGCAGAATAAGGGGGCTGCACTTGCAGAAGGTGGAGAAGAAGAGGTGAAGTTAGGAGCTCTCCCGGGCTGTGGCCGACATACGGAAACCGATGACACGGGGCATTCTGGCTTCCCCGATTCTGGTTTTTAAGGCCAGGGGTTTTCATGTGCCTTGCTCAGCCCCTCAACCTATTACATAACTTTGATCAAATTGCTTACCCACCCCCCCCGAACCTTCATTTCCTCACTTGTAAAGTGGGGAAAATGCTTGTTCCAGAAGGCTATTAAGAGGATCACATGAAGTAACAATAGATAGCATCAAGACTCACATAGCAGCTCTTCAGATGTTACAAATCGTCGTTACAGTTTCTAGTTCTGCTGCAGTCACTGACTGGGGCGAGAAGAAAGTGGCCATAGGAATGGCCAAGCTGGAACATCAGAGCTGGCCCCACATGGCAGCAGAACTGTTTGAAGGGAAGTCGCCTACTGAAAACCCAGTTTGGCTCTGTCCGCGGGCTGTTGACTGTCGTGTGGTGGACAGGACAGAGTTGGGAGGCTGAGAGGACAGGAAGGATTGGGACAACAGGACCCTCTCAGCCCCCCGGGGCCTTCCCCCCATATGTATTTCACCCCGGAAAGGTGGTAGGTGGGAACCAAAGCCAGGAGGAGGCTGTGGGCGTGGAGGTAGTGTCAGAATGAGTTTACCGTGGAGCCTATGGAGGGGTCGGAGGCCGCAGACTCTTGGCCCTTCAGCTCAATCCCTGGGGTCACAAGGGTCCCTGTCCCTGCAGCTTCTCTCGCCAGCTGTAGGGTTTCTGCTGCTTTCCTGGGAAGCCCAGTTTTTAACTGGTAAGAGATTTTATTCCATTTGTCTGTTTCTCATTCCCTTCTCTGTTTGTGATTGTCCTTCTCCTCTCCCACCAACCTCCCACTCTGCCCCCCTACACACCCTGCCTGCTTTCCAATTTTAGCGGTGTTACCAGGGCAGCTCTCAGAAAGCCTGCTTCAGTGATTCTTGCCTGGGCCGCTTCCACGGCGGCTGTGTGCCGGGTACCATTCACTGAGGCTCAGTGATTGGGCCCCATCTGTTCCTCTGGCTGCAGCCGCCGGGCATCTGTGGCGGGCGGTGAAGGCTGAAGAGGCCCAGACGAGGGCCAAGGAGGACCTGGCCACGTGATGACCGGTGCAGCAGGGGTGCCTAGCAGGAGATGCAGAGCAGAGGACCCTTGTGACCTCCAGGGGTGGGGGGAAAAGGGGGAAATGGAGATCGAGTTAAAATGAAAAGGGATGAAAAAGTGATTTGTGAAGAATTCAACATATTTCTTTCAAACTGCTTTATTATGCATAGGAATTGTATCAATCAACAGTGAGCACTAAATTGCTGGATCAGTCAGAAAATATTGTTGCTGCTGAAGAATCAATGCTAATTGAATCATTAGGGCATTATTACACGAAACATAGAGAGCTTGTGATGATAACTCGCTCCGCTTGATCGGTCATCTTTCACGAGGCGGTGATGCTGCATCCCTACAGCCTGATCTACTGGCAGGCTCCCCTCTAGTCCTGGCTTTCTCATTGCAGTTAAAGGTGGTAGTGATTGTGGTCATATTTCCCTATTTTTTTTTTTTAAAGATGTAACATAGTCCTTCTTGAAGTCAGTGATAGTGAACAATTTTGAAAAGTAAGAAGGTTAAAGAAGAATCTGGATTGCATTTTAGAAGTCTTCTAGTGGGGTCTTGGATAGTGAGGCTATATCTCTGCAACTTTACTAAAATAGGCAACATGCAAAATGGGAAAAAAAAAAAAAAAAGACTGACCTGGGCTCAGAATATAAGGCAGAGCTGCAGTGGGATGCTGGTTACAGCCTAGACACCCAGGTCTGAGCCCCCAAGCTGGCCAGAATGGCTCCCAAAGGGGCAAGACGTTTTGTAAGGTCTTGGAGGCTGGTGTTAGAGCTGGGTTCACTCTCTATCCCCCCGAAGACTGATATTGGCCTTTCTGCATAGAGGACTGATGGGTGTTAGTGAAGGGAAGAAGATACTTTCTTCATCCATATCTGGTTTTTAACAAATGGTTAAGTGCACCACATTGGCCTCAGCGTTCCCTCCTCTTCCACCCCTCCTGTGGCCCTTTTCCCTCATGCCCACCCACTCTGCTGACCTCTGGAAGCCCAGAGTCCCCGTCTGGAGCCCTTGCCCAGGCCGCCTCTCTCTCACTCAGTCAGGGCCTCTTGTTCTGAAATTCCCCTGCCTTTGGGAGAAGGCCTCACCAGGCCCGGATTTCCACAGTGCACATCCCCTCATCCCACCATGCCAGTGGGTGTTTTGGCCTGTGTGAGATTCCTCCCAGGGATTACAGTTGTATTTGAACAAGAGGTGACTGGGAATGTATGTCCTAACCCGAATGGAATGATCCTTGAGGGGATTTCAAGGATTTCTTAAATAATGCTGGAGGCAGACAGAGTTCACATAGCCAGTCTTGGCTGTGTCTCTTCTAACAATAGGAGATGATGGGGGTGAGGAGAGGAGAGACATTTCCTTGAAGGCTCGCTGCAGCCTTCTTTCGGACTTGTGTGTGGATCTAGAGGCCTAACTTCTTCCCCCTTTTGTCAGGGAGCATAGGAACACACTGAGAAGGACAGCATTTGTTGCAGACATAGTTCATGGTTGTGTACTTATGGGAAGAAATATTACAAACATTTCTCCCCTTTGTAGTTCCCTTGGCCATTCTTTGGAGGAAGAAAGCCTTTATCACGCTTCTGCTTTGCATGGAAATACTTGGTCATTTTCCTCACTTGCCCCAGTAATTGGTTTTTCTGTCTCTTCCACGATGGAACTAAAAGAATTGTCATGAGGTGCCATGAGCTATGACTGTGTGTTTCCCTCCTTTTTCAAATGCAGAGTACTCCTTCTATAAGACTATCTTGTTGTCAAGGTGACCCCTTCTGGAAATGCTTGAAGGTAACTGTGTGTGTGTGTGTGTGTGTGTGTGTGTGTACAAGCCAGGGAGTGGGCCAGCAGAAAAGAGCACTTGTGTGGGGGAATATACATGTGATCAATCACACAATGTGAGAAGCCTGAAAAAATAGGTCAGAGGAATGACAGCCCCACTGTCTGTGCTTTAATTCTGAGGTTCGTCCAATGTCTTAGAAGATTAATGAGTGGGGTTTTGAGTTGCTTTGTGCTTTCATGGGCTGAGCAGTGGCGGGCGGATTATTTGGACCCACCTGGCTCTCCCCTCTCCTGCCCAAGAATCTGGGGGAAACCATCAGCTCTACCATTTGTCCGTCCTCCCTTGCTCAAAAACACCTAATGGGCAAAATCGTTAACAGGGGGGTTTTGTGGCGAGAGCCCTCCCAACTTGGCTGTCTATGCCATGAAAGCAGGGATTTTTGTCTGGTTTTATCCCCTGCTGTATTCCTAGTGACTGGAACACAATGAGTGTTCAAGACAGTTGTGTCGAATGAATGAGTTTGCCAAGTATTTCTCCTGATTTTCAGTCATGGGCACCTCCATTCCATCTCTGCCTGAAGGTCTTTTTGCCATGCCTTGCCCCCTTGTCCCCTGCTGTCACCATCGTCACTTGAGAGCCTTCCTTCATAACACAGCCTCATTTCTTGATTCAGACTTCTTCCCAGTCCTCTGCCCCACCTCTGACAGCCCCTTCCCAGTCCTCTGCCCCACCTCTGACGCTGCTTCTTCAGGGTTGCCACATGGCCACACCCTTTTCCCAGCCTGTCTCCTTCCCTCCTGGGATTCTCTTTGGTCTTCAGGTCAGAGGTCAGAAGTTGAGACTCCCATGCCTTCCAGAGCCAGGTGAGAATCCTCTCCCTGCTAGGTGCAGGGAGAGGACTCACGTTCCCATAGACGTAGACTCATCTCCAGTGTTGGAGGAAAGCAGCAATGCAATGGAATCATGATAAGTGGCTTCTGACACTCGGCCTCCAGGTTGGAGGAGCAGTCGGGGATCAAAGTGTCCGTGACACCCAAGAACACAGGCTCCCTCAACATACTGCTATAGAACATTATCCCCAGGAGGGGATGTCTATGTATTGTCATCACTCCTTCTGAGTTAAGAAAGGTAGTATGGATTTTACGTGAAACCTAATGCTTCATAAGTGTTGGTTCCAAAAACATTCTTTGAAACAACTATGCCAGTCAAACAGAACACTTCTGTGGATCATGTTGACCCCCTGGCCTCGGGTGTGTGACCTCTGTTCCCAAGAATCTTCTAGGTTACTGGAGCCCAGCTGGCTCTTTCCCTTCCCAAATGCCTCTAGGACTTAGAGAAGCAGCGTCATGTGGTAGGAAGACTGTTGGCCAAAAGGTATGAAGACATACTGTCTAGTCCTGATTCTGCTGTTGGTTTCCTCATTTGTAAACAGGAGTGGGAATATTTGATTGGTTGCTTGGCTTATACTTTTGGAGTGTTTTCATGTGCATGATTTCATTTGAGCCTCAGAAAAACCCTGTGAGGTAGGCTTGAAAAATGTTCTTATTCTTAATAGGAAAGAACGGAAGCTCAGATGGTTTATGTGTCTTCCTCAAGGTTATACAGCTTGTCAGTGGTGGAGCTGGCCCTAGCGCTTGGGCCTTTTGTCTCCTGAGGTTTGATGTTTGGTTTTGTTTTTTAAATTTTAGACAGAATGGGATCCTTTTTGTTGGTAAGCTGTTAGGTACTACGGGGACACTGAAGAAGGAGTGAGAAGCTTGCTGTTCTGTGGGTTTACTCGTAAGGTAGGTGCCGTACCTTTCCACACAGTGTGGCACTCCTCTGTACAGCAAGCAATTGATCTTGGATTATTCGATATGTGGTGATCTTCTCTGACTAGACTGTGAGTACCTGGAGACAGGGATGAATTCTAGTGCAGAGACGTCTCTAGAGGCTTTTGGGAAGTAATGGCTGATCAATGGACCCAGAGGGATGCCAAAGCCAGACAGTGTCTGTGGATGGTCAGGACCTGACGGCTCTGTGATTCTCGCTGCTCTGCTCATGGTTGGCCAGTGGCTGTTGGTTGCGTGTGTAGTATAGCATGTGTGGTGGCCGCCACCCAAGATGCCCCGGCTGGGAGACGGGAAGGAGTGAAATGGCCTGGTGGCATGCTGGAGTCTGTCCTGGGTTTGATGAACTCTCGGCTGTGGGCACGTTCACTCTTAAGCCTCCATTTCTTCACCACGAGGCCCTCTGAGTCTCAGGCTAACAAAGCCTGCCTCATGCGATGGTGTGGAAGGCTGAGGAAAGTAAAACGCACTACTGCCCTTGCCTAGTACCCAGCACCGACGGGTGCTCAAACGCCATGCCCCGCGCAGGGAGCCCTTCGTTATGGCACTGCTCACAAGGGTACTGCTTATCTCCTTATGCCCGTGCTGGGTGCTGAATTCCCCTCTGCAATTGTCAGATGAGATGCACTCAACACAAATGATTCCTTTTTACCAGCACCTGGAGGAACCTCTTAACTTGAGATTTTACAAAGACAGTTAAAATAAGTGGGAAACAACTAGGTCGACATAATGGAAAGAATGATCTTCAATTTGCCTAAAATTCTACACAACTGGAGATACAGCAGAATGATGATAAATTTCGCAGTCATTTTTTTTTTTTTTTTTTTTTTAACCAAGAAACTGGTTAAAAGCCCCAGCCAATGTGCTTAAGAATATGATCTTTAGATTGCTCGGAGACATGCCACCTACCTCTGGATCCATCCCTACTGTTCTTTGCTAGGATTTCCTTTTCTGTTTCAGGCCTTGGGCCTCCTTGTTCACAAGTTAAGCACTTACTCCAAGATTCTTTTAGCTACGGCCTTCATTAATTACACTGGGAAGAGGCCTTTGGCTCCCCAGTGTGCTATGCAGAATGTTAGCTGTCTGCTTTGCTCATGACCCTAGCCCAAGAGTGTGGTGTTGACTCTGGTTGTGACTCTGCCCTCAAACAGAAGCACTAGGGCCCGGGGCCTGTGTTCTCCACCAGGCAGGGAAAGGAGTTTCCTGAGGGGGGCAGGCCAGGTGCAGACTTTGCTCTCCCCACCCTTCAGCACAGCCTGGCAGCCACAGTGCTCCTCTGTAAACCACTGCACAGCCAGCTGCTTCTGGAACGGCCCCTCAGGTCCCGGCTGCAGCTCGGGATTGTGCCGCCCACCCCTCTGTGCTCACGGTGGACGAATCACATTTCCCACCCTGTTTGGGCCTTCGTGGAAGGGTGTGTGGAATCCTGGCATGTAGGGCTCTGCAAGTATAAGGCTGGGGTGGGGAGGGGGGTAGGCCGTGGGAGCACCCAACTCCTGAGAGCAGAGCCTTCGGCCTGCTCTGTCCTGTGCCAGGGCTCCAGCTCGGGGCCCTGGGTTGAACTCCCCCACAGGAATGTGCTGGGGATTACTGGGTAATGCCAGTAAAGCACTTGGGCTATAAACGTCAAGTTTAGTGTTAATAAACAGGGGATTAGGTTCATTTATGCAAAAAGGAACTCCTTTCACAAGGGACATTGCAGAGAAGACTTGACTTCTATCAACAAAAACAAACAGCCCTCTGTAAATCCTGCTTCCTTGAGCCCCAGGCCTCCATCTGGGCTCCCACTCTGACATCCCACTGGCTTTCTCTCACTCACTGTAAACTCTGCTCCACCACTGAGCTCATTGCCTAATTGTGTTGGTGTGTTTGATGTCTTTTGACGTTAATGTCTTAGGAAAGTGTTGAAAGAAGAGCAAACTAGGAGGGCTCGCAGGGCCCTTTGGAGAGGCCCCCACGCTCTGTGACACCAAGTGGAAGAGGTGTTATTCCTCAGAAGTTTGCAGACTTTAAAGCTAATGGCCTTCTAGTCTCCTTATTCTGTACACAACAAAACCCAAGCAGAAAGATTTCAACAAAACCAAAGCATAAGGATTTGCTTTGAGCTCCTTCTAAGAAGCTTCTTTAATAATAAGTTTTTCTCAGCTCAGTTCTCCTGAGAAAATCCTTCAGCACATGTGTATTCAGCCATCCAGTGTGGAGGTTTTTGCTCACAGGATAGTAAAGGGAAGAATCCTTACAGGATCCTTGGCCAGTAATGGGCTGGGTGCAGGATAAACCCGTCCCTGTCAGGTGTATGTCCTCCCATTTGGCAGACGGCACAGCTGAGCCTCAGAGTGGGTGGTCTAGATATGATGGGAGCTTACATGCCTCTCACTGTGTCTCCTGAAGGCAGCAGTTACTCTTTGTTTATTTTCATTTTGTGTTATGTCCCTTAGCACCTAGTACAGACCCAAAGCCCTTTCTCTGTAATTCTAAAATCTGAACATCTCTGAAAAATGGAAGTTTCCATCATTGTCTATTTGGCAAAAAAACTCGACCAAACTCCTGTGGGGGCCAAGTGAGCTCAGCTGACATGAGGGTAGGGATAGTCTTTATTTAACCTGCTAAGAGTGACGGTTTATATGATTCATGGCACAAATGGGTTGATATGTGGGGTCCTTCACCTGCAGTGCTGTTAGGTACAGTATAGACACAAATGATCTTTCAAGAACCTGAAACGTTCTGCAGTGAGGGACTGTGGCCCTTAGCAAGCTCGGGGCTCCCAGTCTCTCCATGGGCCGGGACCTCAGCACAGCGACTGTCCTATGCTATATGCCTGTGGAAGGGAGGTCACAGAAGCCAGGCACCCTGTCCAGAGTCTCCATTAGGCACCGCCATGTGGTGGTGAGAGGAAGGACCAGCAAAGAAAGGACGAGAGGGTGACCGGTGCCAATGGCTACCCGTGGGTGCAGCTAAGATAAAGAGTGTCCGCAGTCATTGCTGTGGGAGGACAGAGCCGGGCTGTTCACGGGTCCCTAAAGAGAGGATAGGCCCTGATTAAGCAAGAGGAGAAAGTGGGGCTGGAGGGGGTAGGTGGCTGGGAGTTCAGAAGCTGGGAGACGGACATCTAGGCCCAGGAGGGAAGCAAGCACGTGATTGAGCAGTCTTGGATAGGATGGGGCAGATTCTGGAGGCCTTGATTGCCCAGGAAGGGAGGATGAACCCCATTCTGTAGCCATAGAAGCTAAGGCAGAATTCTGAGCCAAGAGATAATCTGTTGACCATAGTTCTTTGCTGAGACTTTTCGGATGGTAACTTCCAGAATGAGTTAGATTCTAAACTCCAGGCTTCCCTTGTCCTGTAAGCCATGTTTCCTTTCCCGAAACGTATTTGGATAACCTCCAGCACTCACATAGTATATTTCCTATGGAATCGGCCTTATTCGTGATAATTTAGTTATGATATTTAGTATTTAGTTATACATTATATTTATATAAGCTATATTTAGTTATAATGTTTACTATTTAATTTAGTTATTACTCACAACCTTGCTATGAGAGAGGTATTATCATCATTCCCATTTTGTAGATGGCAAGACTGAAGCTCAGAGAAGTTAAGAGGTTAAGTTAATTGCCCCAAGTCCCATGTGTTGGGAGGGTAAGTGCTGTGATGAGGAAGACCCAGCCGGTATAGCTCCTGCACCTGTATTTTTAATTCCTATCCTCTGCCCTAACCTGTTCTTCCGCATAGCCCAGTAATGAAACTTTTTAAAAATCAGCGCATCCTGGGTATCGAATGACGCCATGGCTCTAACGATGTCAGCGAGCTCTCTGTTCTTGCCTTGGAGAATGTGGTGGCAGGAGAAGGGGGTGCATGAGGACAGGTGGTAACCAAGATGCTTCAGACAAATGTGGAGCCGGGGGCAGAACATGAGATCCTGGTTTGTGACCCAGTCCGTAAGAAATGTAAGTCAATATTTTCAAGGAGACCAGTTCTCTTCCGTGACAGCCTCATGCATAGGAGACACATCCCTGTTTCTGCCTCTCCCATCCACTTCCAGGTCTCTCTTCCCACATCTGCTCACCTACTGCTGGGGCGTCACGTGTCCTGGAATAACTCCCCAAGAGGCAGAACTAAGTTCACTCAAAACTGAGGAAAGCTAAGATGATAAATGAAGAAAGACTACAGCAGTTTTCTTCTTTTAATCCTTTGAGTCTGAAAAAACCTGCAGCTTCCCTTAAATCATTACATTTTGTCTTTTGCTGTTTTCACCCTGATTATTTTGGAAACGAATCTTAGGCTTTTCTTAAACACATGCTGGGTGGTGGGTGTGACCTTGTGGAAACTTGCTTTTTTTCCATGGTCACGGCACACTTGATGGAAGTTGGAACACACTTGCATTGTCCCAGAAGGTCACTCTTGGATTCCCTGCACTCCTCTGCTTTGTCAGCGATGTAGGGTCTGCTCTTCCAGTAAGTCCAATGCTCCCTTGTCCTTGGGCCTCATGTTCTGGGTGGGTTTAATTAACTAAATCCACATGTGCCAAGATGAGATATAACCTTTGTTGGGAGATTCCCTCAGAGATTTCTGGGTGGGAGAAGGCACAGCAGTGCCCCCACAGTGATGGTATGTCCCGATTTACCATGGCACGGTGACTGCAGACTTCATCCTCCCCAAGGCCACGTTGTTCCCAGCCTGAGCTCTTGGTTTCCTTGTCCTCCTGGTGAGGGGTCAAAGTGGGATCCAATTTCCTGGTTCTTCCTCAGTTCCCTGGGGACTGTGATGGCAAGATTTTGCAAAGGGACAAAAGATTCTTTGCAGAAACTTTTTAAGTCTTTAATCACTCATTCTTTTTTCTTCTTAAACCTCAAACTCTTGCCAAGCCTCTTTGTCCTTCCTCCTCCAATTCTCTATTGCTTTCACTTCCCCTCATTTCACCTGCTGCTCCTTCTCTTTGTTCCCCAAGGGAGAGGAAGCCGACTTGAATTTTAGGAGCAAAGCAAATAACAATGTGGGGAAAAGAGAAACAGTGCTATGGCCACTGCTGAGGGTGGACAGATGATTGAGAAACCTTGTAGACCAGGAAAAAAAACCCAACTCTTCTTTCCTCTTCCATTCTCAAAAAAAAATCAGTTATTCCTAAAGTTGAGTTGGATTATCAGGTGCCTTGTTTACTCAGACCTTTTTTTAACTCATTAATTCTGTGTGTGTGTGTGTGTGTGTGTGTGTGTGTGTGTGTGTTTCTTTTTCTTGAGGGAGAGATAACACCTCAAAACTCAGCTAACCTGGGAGGGGTGGTTCCTTATAAAATAAAGCAACAGCTCTTCTGTGCTCTATTTATACCCTATATTCTCTTAATGTCTTAGCGTAGCATGCTGTAGACTAGGTGCCTTAAACAGCAGACACCTATTTCTTATAGTTCTGGAAGCTGGAAGTCCAAGATCAAGGTCTGGCAGATTTGGTTCCTGGTGAAGGTTGGGTCCCTGGATTGTCGAGAGTGTCCTTCTCACAGTGTGCCCACATGGCCTTTCCTGGAGTGTGTGGGTGGGTAGAGAGAAAGCTCTGGTGTCTCTTCTTCTACTTAAAGTCCACTAATCCCACCATGGGATTTACTCTCATGACCTCATCTAAACCTAATTCCTTCTAGAGCCCTATCTCCACATACCATCACACTGGGATTAGGGCTTTGACATATGAATTTCCAGAGGGGTAGAGGGGATGCGAACATTTGGTCTATGACACTTAACTTCTCCTTCCTGGTGGATGGACTCCTCCTTACAAACAAAACCAGTGAGCAGTGTCTCTTCCCTACTCTACTCCTGACCAGCGAAGGAGAGGAGCAGATGAGTTTGGAGGCCAGAGTTGGAATGCTGGGAATGTCCATGATGTCCTTCCAAGAAACATTCCTCTACAGGAAGACCAAGGACCCAAGGGAACATCTCTTTCCATTATGAAGGAGCTGGGGCCCATTCCTGGGTTCCAATTTCCCATGGTTTTATTAGCAAACTGGAAGTAAGATGTTAAGCCCATGGTGCCATAGAAACTGACAGAGGATGTGTTCCTAAGTGACATCCAGGACAAGCAAGAGATGATGCTGGCTAGGGAATGGCGACAACAGGGAACAAAAGCGCATTCTCCTTTCTGTCTGGGGTTAGCCAGCTGTGAGGACCCCCAGGTCCATGCATAGATCTCATGCTTACTCCAAAGCTTCTCCCAGCTATGGGGCCTCCCCAGATGGAGGTAACAGGGGCTGGCCTCAGAGCTGACAGCCATAGGCTTGGTTGTGGCTGGGACCTTGAACCAATCACGTCAACTCTTGACCTCAGTTTCTCCATCTGTATCATGAGGGTCATAATAGCACAGGTCTCACAGGGCTGCTGCAGGGTACAGGGCCTGGTATATAACAGGCCCTCAGTCACTTTGGGGTGTCCTTACCATTGTCACAGGAGACTGCTCTGTCCATTGTGTTTAGGACTCGTTACACTTACTAGTATGCTGAGGAGGCGCTCCGCAGAGAGGTGAGGAACACAGACTCCGAAACCAGCTTGCCTTGCTTTGAATCCCAGCTCTGTCACTTACCAACTATACGACCTTGAGCAGGTTAACTGACATCTCTGGGCCTCACCCTTCTCATCTGCGAAATGAGTATACAGTGATAACACACCTTATAGAGCGATGGGGCATGAATATATGGGAAGCAGGAATTGGCAGACGATGGCCCACAAACCCAAATACCACCTGTTTTCGTAAATAAGGTTTTGGTGGCATACAGCCATGCTCACTCATTCACGTCTTATGTGTGGCTGCTTTTCTGTTATAACAGCAGACATGAGTAGTTGTGACAGAGCCCGTCTGGTCTACAAATCCTAAAAATACTCACTGCCTGGCCCTTTACAGAAGAAGTTTGCTGACCTCTGGTTCTAAGAGGTTTCCACAGTGCCTGGCACGGAGTAAAGGCTAGAGGACCGTTTGCTATTGTCACTACTGTTAACCATTTACAGTGTGTGGGCACTAGGCTCTCCCATGCATCTGATACACATAGCTTATGATCATTCCCTTTTTGTCAAGGACCTGGGGTTCAGAGCACTCAAGTGACCTCCCCAGCGTGTGGCCAGGCCTAAAGCCTAGTTCAGGACTCACTCGGGTGGTGGCTCTGAATCAGAGACAAACTGCCTTGCCTTCCTTGTGATTCTTCAAGGACAGGGATATGCCTTCTGCCCCCACCTGCACAGCTCCCAGTACTGAGCTCTCCATGTGGGACATCCTTAGCACTAGGTTGTTCACCTCCCTGACTGCTGGAATCGAGAGGGCTTGGCTTAGTACAGTGCTGAAAACTCCCCTGCTTATGCACAGAACATGGAATATAGGAAGGCACAGTCCAAGACCTTCTCTGTCCCTGGACCTTTAGTCAGGTGGCTAAAGATAACTGTGGCTAAGATAACTGATCCCTGGATGGTTCACTGAGCACGTTTACACCCATTAACTCACCTGGTCCTCACCACCCCCTCCAAGGGACAAGGTGGGTGATGGTGTGCCCGTTAGTTACGATGAGAGAGACTGAACGTTTACCCAAGGCTGAGTCAGACATGGAGCCCTGGTCTTCAGCTCGGTCTGGCTGTTCTCCCTCCCCCAGCCAGCCTCCTGTCTTGATCACTGTGGTGGTGCCAACACCATACCCCCGGGCACTCATTCCATCATCTAGTGACTCATTGTCCCATACTTCTTCTTTGGTTGTAATGGAAATTCTCTGTGCTTTAGGAGTTTGTTCTGCTCTCAGTGGAGATGAAAAGAAGCTAATTTGTAATCTTTGGTCTTAATGGTGTCTTCTGCCAGATGGACTGGTCTCTGGCTGGCTTTTCTGACCTTGTGGGTTTGTTGGAAGAGAATCCATCCCACCCCTCAAAGTGTGAACTGTCCTTACAACTTCCGGAGTGAAGCAAAAGGAGGCATGGTTTGTACTGAGACAGCTCAGCCCTTCTGTAGAATAGTCCCATCGCTTTAGAAAGCCCAGAGTGGGACTTGTGTGCATGTGCATCTGTGAATACTCCTTGATCATGTAATTTCCGACTCATCAATATCTGGGGAAGAGAAAACCATTCCTGAAAGCTTTTGAAGAGCACGGGAAGAAATGGAGCATGTTTCCAGTCATGATGAGGCCATGGGGATAAAGGGCAAAGGGAGGTCAAGTCACCAGCAGAAAATTTGGTGCATTTGACCTGTTCCTTAGGGACCGCAGTTCAGCCTAAAAGTGGACAGTCGACGGCTGGTCAGAGCAGCACCTAGCTTTCAACTGCAACTGTGTGAAATGGCTCAGATGAACCATGCTGAACGAAACCTTCTTCATGAGAAGCACATACTATAAGAAGCTGCTCCTACAGATTTCCAGGGGAGCTTTCCGAAGCAGGGAGGTTTAAGTAGTTCAGCAAGGCCACTGGGAAGCAACCAGATGTCCTGGGGTTGACCCAAAGGGACCTGCCATAGCCCTTGAGTTCCCCGTCACTGGCCTTCCCGGCTCGGGGAAGCCCTTCCAGACATCGCCGTTATAAGTGTGACCAAACTCGGCCTCAGTCCCCTGTGAATGTATATCCATAACTTCTGATGGTAGAACAAGAAATTGCTTTATAACCAAAATAGTCTTTTGGTTTTGTGTCTCTCTTGGACAAATAATCAGAAACAGCTGCCCTGCTGCTCTGAAGAGAATGGAATCTTCCTAGCCTCCATGAAGTGAAAACAATTCAGGAATCAGAAGGGAACAAGGGTCAGGGTGAGAGGTGAGGCTTAGAGTGGACTCCTGGCACCCCTGCGGGTTGACCCCAAATCACTTCCTTTGACCAGCCTCCGGTTTCTGCATCCCCTCAACAGGGCTAATGAAACCTGTTTCTTACTGCAACTCCACACACCATGAAAATTCACCCTCTCATCTGCAGCAGGCTGAGGCAAAGTGGCCTGCCACATAAAACAGCTTGAATCCTCAAGCATGGTAGATGGAGGTTGTTTAATGAGTGAAGCTGTGTAACCTACTCCATGTTTGTCCTGCCATTAAAATTTTTATTGTTATTTGTGACGTATCCACCGGAGTTCAGAAAAAGTCTGCACACCACTAAATCGAGGGAGCTCAGCTCCTGCTGCAGTTAAAATGGTGCTATAACCCCAATTAATAATGATTTTTTTTCTCCCTCAGAGGCGGCTGCTTGCATGAGTGTATTATCTGCTGGGGAGCGCTTACCGGGCCTGCTCCCAGTGTGTAAATATTCGCTCTGCCTAAAAAAGAAAGTCCAAAAAAGGGCTGGTTTATTCAGAGTGGCCTCTGTGATCTGGCCACAGTCAAGGGCCTCTTCAAATCATCAGCTCTGATATTATACACAAACATTTGGGTCTCCAGGATAATCTGGAAAGAGGATGCAAGAGGGAGGGGAGTGCAGAGTGCTGAGTGGGAAGTGCAGGGCAGGGGACAGGACAGAGAAAACCAGAAAGCTGAGAACTGAGGCTGGGAAGCCATGAAGCAGGGTTGAAGGCTTCTGCCATGATTCATGGCTTGTCCCGACAGACGGCCTCTGCTGTCCATCAGGAAGCTGGGACAAAAGTGACGAGCTTTGAATGTCAAGGTTGTCCCTGTAGGTGGTAGAGGTCTACTTTGTCCAGGAGAGTATTCCGTTCTACTGAGAGTGAACGCCAGATTGGATCAAGGTATTTGTACATGGACAGCTGTATGTTTATATAGATACCTGGGAGTCACGCCCCTTCTGTCTTCTTTCCAGGATTCTACTCCTTCCCACTTGTTTTTACCTCCCAAGATCTTTTGGGGTCCTTCCAAGGCTTTCTGGGTCATCACTTAGGGGATATCCCTTAACTTGGATTATACTACTTTTTGCCCTCCCTGTACATTCAAATGAACTTGCAAACTTGGATGGTGTACCCAGCCCCCACCCTCCCATAGAGGAGTACCACTTATTTTATTCTCTACTGTTTCTGTTACTATGGGCAGGGAGGAGAACATTTCTATGCCACATCCCTAGAGTGGAAGGTGTGGGAGGAACACTTCCCACTTCTCCCACTTCCCATCTCCTCATGCCTTTGACCCCAGGGGAGGTGACGTAACTTATCTGATTCATGAGTTTGGCGTAGCCCCTTCTGGGGCTCTCTTTTGATGCTATTTGTCCCCAAAGAAGAGGTCACCAAGTTGCTGGGGCTGGCTCTGGCCCTGTGGGGAATCCTACAATGGGCCCCCTTTTTGGTTGGGTGAGTAGTTTCAACTCTGAGTAAACTATTAGGCAGCCCTCCGTAACCACCCATCTAAGCCACATTCTCCAATTTCGAATTTGTTCGTAATGAAGCTTTTTAGCTTGATTTCAGTCTGTGTGTTTCCTATATCTTATTTCTTAATTGGTTCTGAACTTGCAAGAGGGAAGAAAGGACGATTAGCTTTGGCTGCCACCCAAAGCCCCAGAACTCCTCCTGGATCGCTGGTTATAGAAGGCTCTCTGGGTATAATGGAGGCAAGACGACATCTGTGGACCCTTTTCTCCCTCCAGAAAACTATTTAGAATTCATAAGAACCTAAGTCTATGACTCTTGTTTTTGAGAACTTCTGTCATAGAAATGTTAGAATTTTCCCTTTTCTTTTCTCTGAAATAGTGATCCTCACCTGAGAGGAGGGCATTGAGGAATAAATGAAAGGACACACACTCACACATACTAGGTCATCAGTAAATGCCTGCTCCTCCTTGGTTGCCTCTGTCCCAATTAAACAGTGCTTGCTGTCAGAAAGTCCATTTTGATGTCCAAAACACGTCTGTCTTATTACAGTCGAAGGCCATTTCTTCTGTCTCATTGAGAGCAATTTATAAGCTACAAATGATGAGAAAACCTCACTTCCCCTACATCTGGTTTAGGGAACTGTTTGAGAAAAGGAACCTCGGGACCAATGGAGAGAAGTGTGCCAAGAGGGAAAAGGAACAGCCAGGGCATCCGAAGAAGGGCGGCTGTGTCTGAAGGAGCTCGGCCAGTAGACATGCAGTCACGAGCCTTCAGGTATCCGTTGGCTGACCTCATCTGGACACTACGGAGTTTGGCTATGCCTTATGTAAAGAAAAGACTGACAAGGTCTGGGAAAAGTTGCTGGAGGTACCCTACGTTAATGTATAGCTTTCTCTCTTACAAGTTGAGATGCAAAATCATCTCATTTTTCTAGAACTTACAGTATATGTCCAGAACTGTGCTCACCATGGTTGGAACCCCTAGACTCACAGGCTGGCAGGGCAGAGAATATCAATACAGAAGAGAGTCTTTTTTTTTTTAAAGATTTTATTTATTTGACAGAGAGAAACACAGCCAGAGAGGGGACACAAGCAGGGGGAGTGAGAGAGGGAGAAGCAGGCTTCCCGCCAAGCAGGGAGCCCGATGTGGGACTCGATCCCGGGTCTCCGGGATCATGACCTGAGCCGAAGGCAGTCACTTAACCAACTGAGCCACCCAGGCACCCCCAGAAGAGGGTCTAAAAGCAACCCAGAACTCTTCTCAAACTTCCTTTTTGGGGGGGTGGATTTTATTTATTTGACAGAGAGAGAGAGAGAGAGCCAGAGAGCACAAGTGGAGTGTATGGCAGAGGGACAGGGAGGGGCAGACTCCCCACTGAGCAGGGAGCCCGATGCGGGACTCAGCCTCAGGACCCTGGGATCATGACCTGAGCTGAAAGCTGATATTTCACAGACTGAACCAGCTGGGCACCTTCTTCTCAAGCTTCTTGAGGACAGGGCCTGCATCTTAATTAAGTTGGTACCCCTGATCATCAGGAGCAGCCCCTCTGCTCGGTTTCTTTCTTAACACAGGGGTTTGCTCCTCTTTTTATTTTAGCTCTGAAGGTGTACTCAGTACTCTGTACTGAGTTTTCTAGTTGTAAGGAACAGAGGTGTGGGGGCTCTGCCAAGCAGCTTCAGGAATGAGCGACTTCCCATTGATCTTGTGTCTTTTCCACCCAGGCTGCAGTAAACTGACTCAGGCGTGTGTTGGCTCCCACCCCGTGCTAATGATTGTTCACGGCCCAGGTTTCTCCTACGACTCACCTTTTCTCCACCTGACTGTTAACATCTACCTCAGAGGACGAGGGAAAAGGAAAAATCCAGTCCAAGGGCCCCATTCTGTTATTTGGCGTCAGGGCTGTTGCGGGGTCAGGGTTGAAGTCAGCTTTGTCAACTCATCACAGTCTCTGGGGAAAGGAGAAGATGCCTGTCGAGAAAGTTCCTCAGGGGATTCTGATATGGCCCACCTGAAAACTGCAGGTTCCCTCCCACCATCAAGAGAAAGATCTTGCATTATCCCTGTCTCCTCTTTTCACATTAGCTGGTGATTGAGGAATGGTCTCTGAGACTCATCCCAAAGGTTTTCTAAGTGAAGAGACAAAGCCTAGCTTGATACTTTCCTGAAGAATGTATGTTTTGAAGCAAAACTCAGGAGCAACAGCCTTGAATTAAAGCAGCCATGACTCCCTCTAGACCTAAGGGCGCTTTGGCTATGGGAAAGTAGTTGCTCCAGACGCAGAGAGCTTGGATGCCTTCCCTGGCTTCACAGCTGACCTGCTGAATGACCTTGGGTGAGTCATATTTCCTCTCTCTGCCATCTGTAAAACGAGGATAAAGATGCTTGCTACCTACTGGTTGTACTGAGGTACTAAGTGTGTGAGATCACAGAACCGAGTGCTCACCGTTCAGCCACAGAAACAAAGCCCAGTTCTGAGGACAGCATCATTCTCTGGGTTGCCTGGGGCTCTGAGAACACGGGCACGCTTTGCAGACTGTCCTGGGGTCATCCTGGGGTGTGGGAGGCAGGCTCTCCCTCCGGGTCCAGGCCTACTTCCGAATGCCCTTGCCTGTCGGCACCAGCAGAGAGGAAGGGATGTCTGAGCTGTCAGGAGGTGGTGGGTACAGATGGTCTCTGGCTGAAGGAGAGGGAAGTGCCAATCAAAGAAGGTCGGTCTCCTCAATTAGAACTCGGAGCAGATGGGTCTGAGGCAGCTGGGAGGGGCACTTCCCAGTTTACTAAGTCTGTAAGAGAGTAAGAGTGAGCTGGCGGCCTTCAGAGAACCAGAGAGGTCACCTAGTTCATTTCCTTTCTTCGAAGAAGGGCATTTTTAGGATAAATCTGACAGATGAGTGTCCTCATTCAACAGATAGTTAATGGCTTTCCTGTGACTGGAGCCGTATGTTAGGCCCTGTGGATGTAATATTAAACAAGATAGACCTGACCCTGACCTCACCTCACAGATGCTAACAATCACACCCACTGCTCCCTGCCACTTGCCTAGGATTGTCAGTGGGGTCCGAGGAGGATGGTCGTAAATACAGATTCCTGGGTCCCACCCCAGATCTACTGGATCAGAATATGGGGGGGCTGGATCCCAGGAACCTACATTTTTAATAGGCTCCATAATTCATTTGTGTGCATATTCAAGTTTGGTGACTGATTTTCTTTACTGTCAAAGTGAAAAGTGATCAGTGACTTGAACATACCAGTGTCTTAAACATGAATGATGCGTACACTTGGAGTGGTTTTGCTAAGTCTAGTCTCCCTTGTCTTGGCTGCTAGAAGGCCTTCCCCCCAACCCCATGCTCTGGTCGAATGGAAAATGACTCCTCACATCAAATGAACTGAAGTGTTGACTGAGCTTCTATTGCCTGCCTAGCTTCATGCTTTTCTGAAAAGAAACGTGAAAGCTATAATCTCGGCCCCTGATGAGCTTACAGGGTTCTCCGGCTGATAAAACACACCAGTTACCCAGTTAGAGATGAGGAGAAGATGAAGGGCCAGGAGGGAGGGCAAGTGATGTTCCCAGGCATGCAGAAATAAAGACGTCGATGGGGGACATTGTTGGCTTTGCCATCTTTGGGGAGTGGCTTCCAAGGAGGTGACATCCAGCAGCCAGCCAGCCAGCCAGAGGAATAAGCAGGGAGGATCATGGTGGCTCTGATGGGCCAGGCCTGGAAGTGGTGACTGTCACTTCCACAGATGTTCCACTGGCCAGAGGTCTGTCATGTGGCCACATCTGTCTGAAAAAGAGGCTGGGGAAGGTAGTCATCCTGAGTTTCCAGGGGAGAGGGAACTGGGTCTGGTGAAGAAGCCAGCTCTACCCTAACATGTTCCTTCTTGAACCTTTGTCCTTGATCTCTCCACCTCTAGATTCCCTCAGGCTCTCGGGCAGTGTGGTGCTCAGTTAGTCACCTTTCCAATCTTCAGACTTCTTTTACACTCATCAGAACTGCAAAGAAGGCCTTGAAATTGTATATTCTTTACACCTGTCCCCTCGTTTCTCCTCTTCCTGCACTTCATTTGGTCTTTCTCTTAGGCTAAACCATCTGAAATCACTGATACTTTTTGCCCTACAAAGATGGCATTTTCATGTGGTTCTGTTAATATTCTACTCTTAGCTTTTTCCTGAGAGAACCCTAGATCTGCCTTCCATCAATGCATTCCTAGTCCATAGGCAGAGATTTCTTTGAGAATAAAGCCAAAGGAAAGAGAGAAAAGATGTGGGCAGAGTTTGTCTTCAGTGCTATCACCTGATGCATTTTGGGTCGGTCCCACTCCAGCTAAGAGTAAACTCTCATTTTTTTACCTCTGCCTTGAATCTTAATAATGACATCTTATTTCTGATTATGTGCTAAAAGTTTTTATATACATTATCTCCATTGTTTCAAGCAGTTGACCTCTCAACTAATGAGACATGCGAGTTAGATAATAATTTCCTTCTTTGAATTAGCTGCCAGGAAACTTAGGCCAGCGTTTATGATTAGTCAGAATAATTGTACTATGCTTTTGGCTGGTATGCTTTAAAAATTTACTTATTAATATTTGATAATTGTCATTTTCATCTTTTTTAAATGTGAGATTAAAAATCTCTCAAGTTTCTTTTTTAAAAAGGTGTGGGATAAGTACTTTTAACTATATCATAACAGCCTTTTTAGAAGGACTCCATTATCTTAAACTTATCTGCAGAACTGGGGTCCATAAAAATAGATTTTTCTGAGCCCTGCTCAGTGTGGTCACTAGAACTCTAAGGCCCTTTACCTCCATGATGCCACCTTGTCCAGAAGCCCATTACCACTTCAGTCACTTCCCTCCCAATTTCACATGACTCATATTTTAAGAGACTTGATTATTTTCTATCCTACTTATTATTATAGATGGAGGCACATCATCTAATTAAAAGGAAGTCATATTTTTTTTCTATCACATTCTGGTTACTTTTATTCCATTAAAATGAGTTTTTAAGTTTTCAGGAGAGGAAGAGAGGCAAAAAGCCCTTTTAAAAAAGTAGAATTGAGAGCTGGATTAATAAAGTAATGTTATGAATTCAATATAAATTGACTTGTATATGCTTTTAAGTTTTAAAAATCGGTGGAGGAGATGAAATTACCCTCGAGTGAGCACGATTACTAACAATGGCTTGTCCTAACTGGAGGTCTTTAACATGGGCCTGGGGGAATCAGATAGCTTCATATTTCCTTCATGCTCTGTTTTCTTCTTTTCTGTGTGGAGGGGAAAAAAAATCAGGGCTGTGGAGATGCCAGGAAAGGTAGCTTAAAGCTCACAATGTGGTCTTGTACTAATATCAAAAATCACGTAGGAACCTACAAGAAATGTGGATCCTTGGGTCTTGCCCAACATAAGAGAATGGGAAACCAACTTCCCCCTCAACTTTGGGACCCACCAAATTGTGTTTCAACAAGCACACTGGGTTTTTCTAATGCAGG
This sequence comes from Spilogale gracilis, assembly GCA_004023965.1. Taxonomy (NCBI): domain Eukaryota; kingdom Metazoa; phylum Chordata; class Mammalia; order Carnivora; family Mephitidae; genus Spilogale; species Spilogale gracilis. Next base: position 90,537 of record PITA01002764.1, on the reverse strand, counting down.
CTAAAGTTGGTGACCGTTGGCTTAAAACAACATCAGCTGGAAGCCACTTCTTCATTTGGATAGGAAGCAGGGAGTTGAAACATCTCTGAAGAAATTAAAAAAAACTAATGAGGAAAATTAATGTCTCTGTCTTAAAACAAACAAACTAAAAAAGAAAACAAAAACAAAACCAAACAACATCCTTCGTGAGTTAGTGTTTAAAGACCGGAAATCAGGTGCTCTGAAGTGTTGCAGTGAGAGCCAGGAGTAGGACCAAATTTCTGAGGTTCTCCTGACAGCAGGTAGTGGTTGGGAAGCCGGTCTTCTGTGTGGCGGTGTTGGATTAAGAACTGTCTCAGATCTAAGTGTGTAACTTTCCTTCTATAAGTAGAGCGAGAGTTGTACTTTAAAAAATTGCTATTTTTAAAAATCAGCCAATTTATGTTCCAAAAACTTGAAAAAAAATCAGAAGAAGCGTAAACAGCAGTGTAAGCTCAATTCCTGGTTTCTTGGGTGTTTTGATGTCCTATTCCGAGAAGTCCTCTTTCCCAGCTGGTGTCCCCAGGTTGCATACTTGTGTCCCAAAGAGAGCAGCCACCTTGGGAACATTGGTCCAACCACCTTAGTCAGCCTGGAGGAGAGCAGGCTGCCCGCTTCTCAGTGAGATTACAGTCTCCTGCTATTCTGGGCACGTTGGTCAGAGAGAAGAACTGGCTAGAGTTGTGTTCCGACCATGCTTTAGACAAGCCCTTGCCTCTTTCATTCTTGACATTCTGGCTCCCCAAATGGGTGTAATAACGAATGAATACCTGTAGGATTGTTTTGAGAATTAAATGAGTTAGAGCAGCAGTTCTCAATCTTTTGTTGTCAGGACCCCTTTATACTGCTTTGCATGTGGTAAGTGCTAAATAGTAAACTATAGTTGTAAATGTCCCCATCAGCTAGGGGACAGCATTAGAGACAATTTCTATGTGCATCAGGGCAGAGCTCTAGAAGGAAGAGGGGCTTTGCTTCCTGTTTCCTGTGTGCTCAGCCCACAGGCCCAGCAGGTGTTTCTGCCGCTGCCGTAGAGCCATGCTGTGACACCTTGTCCGGCCGGCGAGGGCCCTGCAAGGGCCTGGATGTGTTCCAGGCGGCGGTGCCAGGACTGTGCACATGTACTAATATGGAGATGATGTGTTGTGGGTGTCACAGAGAGGCCTTTCCTCCTAGGAAGCAAAGCACTCGCCCCTCCATGATTTTGTTTGTCTTCTTGGCATCCCCACATCAGTCTGGTCTGGAGGTGAGTCAGAGCTGGGTCTGGGGCTGGAACCTGAGCAGACTCAGGGAAAGGACAGAATGCACAGACCCGGCTGAGGGGCCCAGTGCCGTGCTTTCAGGACTCAGAATGGTGGTGGAAACAGACTACTCAGCTCAACCTAGTGGATGGCCAGTTGCCCTGGGGAGGCAGACCCAGCACCCGTGACTGTCCTCCCAGCAGGAGACTCGCACACCATGTGACAATCGGCTGGCACTCCCTATCACCTTTCCCTTGGTCTTTGAGTCCAAAAGCTATAATGCAAGCAGTGGGCTGAATGCGGTAGCAAGCTGCTGTGTTGGCATGTAATTTGGAAACCCTTTTCACTTAGCCATCTATTAAACACCTGGCATGTTTTGAGTCCCCAATCTGTTTCCTCCCTCATCTGCCACCAAGGGAAAGAATAAAGGAACACTGACCAATCAGAGGCAGGCTCAGACTTGGCAATTGCAGTAGCAGTGTTTCTTGTGGCCAGCACCTGTGTCTCAGGCACCAGCCGCGGGTGTGCGCAGCCATAGGCCGAGGAGGAAGGGCAAGGAGCTGGTGCTCCCTGTCCTAGCAGATCAGCCTCTGTGGGTGGCAGAGTCAGAGCTAGCCAGAGCCCGGGAAGAGGGACGGCCAGGAAGCGGCTGGCAACCATGGGCACGCCCTATGGGCTCAGGATAAGGATGAGAAGGATGAGTGTGCCTTAAATGTGGGACAAGTGGTAAGGGTCCAGAAAGTTAGTGGGGGGAAAAAAAAGAAAAGAAAGTGGGAGCAGGAGAGAGTGACAGCATATAGGAGAGCAGAAACAGGTGGTAGATCTGGGAAGTGGCTTCTGGCCCCTGCTTTTTAAGGATCCTCTGGGTACCTAGAGGGGAGAGGCTATCGTTGTTCAGCAATTATCGGTTAAGTACTTGTTATGTGTCAGGCATGTTGTGGGTACATCCGTTGTTAATCTGAGTGAATAAAACAGACAAAACTCCCTGCCTTCAGGGAGCTTACCCTTTCATGAAAGGAGGAAAACAAAGACTAGGAGAAAATAAAGGAAAAAAGAGTAAAATATATTGTTAGATACAGAGAGGGAATTAATGCAGAGAAGGAGACAGGGTGCCAGGATGGGGTTCTAATTTTAAATAGAGGGGTCAGGGAAGGTGTCATTGAGAAGTGAAATTTGAAGCAGGACCTGGAGGGAGATAAGGAAGTGAGTCTGGTAGATATCTGGGGAAAGGGCATTCAAGGGCACAGGAAAGAGCAGGTGCAAAGACCTAATGCTGAGAGTGTGTTTGAGGAACAGGGAGGAGGCAGGTGTGGCTGGAGCACAGTGAGCTCTTTGAGATGAGGTCAGTGAGGAATAAGGGAAGAACACTGAGAGCCTTATAGGTCATTGTGATGGTTATGGCTTTTACTCCGAGTTTATAAAGGGTTTTCAGCAGAGTAGTCACATGATCTGATGGTGTTTTTAAAGGGAATAGAAGGGGAGAGTGCTGGAACCTGCAGAAGCAGGAAGATGGGTCAGGAGGCTAGATCAGTCATCCAAGTGCCTTGGACCAGGGCGATAGCCCATGGAGGTAGAGAGAAGTTGCTGGATTCTTGATAGATTTTCGAAGTATGGCTGGAATGATCTGCTGACATATTGAACATTAACTATGGAAGAAAGATCAACTCTACAGTTCTTGGCCTAAGCAACTGGAAGGCTGGAGATAGCCAGGATCTGAGATGGGCAGGAGATGGATGGGAGTTGGGCCAAGTTCACATGCTGTGTTTTGGACGTGTTTAGTCTGAGATATTCAGAAGGAGATGTCAGGATGACTGGAGAGACCCAGGCTGCAGCAGGGAGAATCAGAGAAATGACCTGAGAAGTGCAAGAGAGAGAGAGAGGAAAATGGCACCTCTTGTGTAGACCAGTCTTACTCCTGGGATCAAATGATAAATGAAGGAGCATCTTAGAGCCAGCCTCAAACTCTGAGCCTCAACCCAAAGAGCAGAGAGCAGCTGGGGTCATCCAGTCCACTTCTCCTTCTCCCTGCTGGTGCTCCCTAGTGGGCAGCAGAGGATAGCGTTGAAAGCCTTCCTTCAAACAGGGCTGACTCCCAGGGAGTGGGCAGGAAGGGCAAGGCCCTGAGGGGATTGCAATGGACGCAGAGTTTATCATGGTGCCTCCCAAGACAAGGGCTGCCTCTAGGGGAGCCTCAGAGGGCGGAGGCCCTTCTGGGGAGGATCCAGGCTCTGCCTTTCCCAGACCAGTCCTCTGGCACTGTGGTTCTCCTGGGACTGTCTTCAGATGACTGCAGTTGTCCAGAGCAATGGAATTGGCAGATCAGAAGTCCTTGATTAAACCTGCAGAATGTCAGAACTGACAAAAAGAGCATCCTGTCCAACCCTCTCTCCTTACGGAGGAGGGAACTGAGCTCCAGAGAGATCACATGACTTGTCCAAATTAGAAGCTTTATGACCTAGGGCAAATCACTTAACCCTTGCATCTGTGCCAGGCGGAGAGCACCTTCCCAGATGCACTGTGTGCTCATAGTTCTTCCTGTTCCCTGACCCTCCTCCACATGGGCTTTTCCCTGCCAGATCGGTGTTTAGGGGATGACTGGCAGCCTTGAGGTCACCCAGCCCTTTTGGCAATCCGGCCATTCCATCGGGTGAGACATGGATTCCTTGGCAGTCAGTACTTCCTTAAGAAAGACTTCAAATTGATGGTACCCTTTTTGGCTTTGCTATTCCCCGTGCCTGCAGTGGGGCAGAAAGTTAGTTCTGTACCAACCCGGTGTTCTTCGTCTGTCAGCATCCACCTCCTACCCCATCCCAGAGCTGTTTTTTCTGGCCTGCCCAAACCCACAGGTTGGTCCCTTTTGTTCTCTGCAAATCCCTCTCCCCTTCCAATTGTCTGAGCTGCCTTTTTCTTGACTACTGCTTAAGCCTCTGGATTTCTCCTTAAATATCAGCTCCAGGACGCCTGCCTGATGAGCTGAGGTCATCCCTACCCTCAAGTGACCTGGTGAATTAAGCAACAATACCAGGGATTCCAGGACAGTGAGTTTAAAGATCAACATCTTTGTTGGCCTCGTGGGAGGCCCTTGGCCCTTCTGGAAGTGGGTAGAGTGACATTGACTTTCACATAGGCTTCAGGAGGGACCTCCTGGTGACCATGATTGTCTGTCCGCTCCACCTCTCTAGGTGAAGAGTGCCCGGCTCTGTGCCCTCCAATCAAGGACTCCAAGCTCACAGAGCTGAAGCCAGCCAACTGAGTGTTTGTTCTACTCCTGTTCCATGGGGAAATCCTAGGCCTGGACCCCCCTGAACCCACAGGGGCTTGATGCTTTCTTTCAAGGCAAGGAAGGACTACGATGCCCCCAGGGTCTTGCTTTGTGTTGTCTTCAGCTTCCTGCTGGGCAGTGGGGGAGGGGGAATGGATCAGGGACTCCTGTATCCCTATCATATTCTTCTCTTTGCTCTTCTTTATGTAGATATTCAACCCTTTTTCATTCTATGGTTGCTAACTAGCATCTCCCAGGGGAGTCTCGGGCCTATAAATGCAGAGTGAAGTGTGCTTCTCTACCTTCATCTTTCCTCCACTGGAGATTCCAGAGCTTAAGCCTCTGATGCAGAGGAATGAGCCTGGACTCAAGAGAGAATGCCTAGGCTCTCCCCCTCTCGCAAGGTGAACCTAAAAAGTTCCCTCACTGCCTGCAGCCTCTGTCTCCTCCGAAAGGGGGTGCTGGGTTGGCCCGCAATCCCTGGGGTCCCTTCTGGCTCAGACACACTGCTGATAGTCTTCTTGTTTCCAGTGTCTTTTTAAAAGATCCCGTGTTATTTATCTCGGAATCTCTGCTCCCCTTTCCTGCACACTGCTATCCTTGCGGTAATGACATCAAAACACCCACACTGTATCTCAACAATCTGATGAGATAAATGCCTCATCCTTGGGCTCTGTGGACACAGAGTAGCAATTCTCCTATGCCACCATCAAAGAGCTCAGAAAACACAGGCTGCCAAAGAGGAAGAGGCAGGCACGCAGATCACCATGTGCAAGTCAGGAAGCACGTTCTCCCAGCCCCAAAGCCCCTGTTTTCCCCAAAGCTGCCTCACTTTTTCCCTTCCTCTACCTCCAGAATAATGCCTCTGGGCTGGTTAGCTTCTGAGAATATGTTGGGAGGGCTGATGTCGGGAGCATATGGCCTTGTTATCCTGCATACAGCTCCAAGTTGGATGTACAAGCAACTGGCCAGGTCCTGAAAGTAATTAAGCTGTGCAGATTGACCCAGGGAGGCAGCGAGGGGAGCCGCTGACACCTGCTGTCACACTCCTGCTGCGCTGTCCCTCTCATCTGTGAGACAGACCGCACGACTCTCAAGGTTGGCGCTGCCAGGGCTGGCCTGATGCCTTTGTGCCCCCTTCTCCCTTTATGGCCCCGGGAGCTGGGAAGCCACACTGGGTTCCAGGAGAAGCCATAGCTGGTGTGGTCCCCATGTAGTGAAAACAGACCTGGCTTCTGCATGCTGGGTGGGTGACCTTGGGCCACAGTTTCCCTGTAAGCAGAAAGGAGGTCATAGCAAGGTCCTTCCACTTCCAGGAACGAACCTGTGGATATAATGTGAAAGCACTCAGACTTAGAGACTTGGAGGGAGTTCACATATCAAGCAGTGTCATGGATGGAGCTAGGCAGGTGTGGGTTTGAATCTTGATGTGGGACCTGGTGGAACGTACTTAACTGTTTTGAGTTTCTCTTTACCCATCTGTATCCTGAAGGATAATAAATCTATGACTGGTTTCCAATAATAATAACAAGTGCATTGATTATTTATTGAATTCAGTTTTTCCCGAAGCCCAGCACAGTGCCAGGCACATGATAGGTGCTTAAGAAATACTCATCAAGTAGAGGGAGATTAGGGGCCTGACTCATACTCTCCTTTAATCCCCACACCAAGCCTATTAGGTACCACAGGGTTATTATCCCCATTTTAAAGATGAATAGAATGAGACCCAGAGAGCCTGAGTGATGTGCCCAAGGTCACACAGTGGGGAATGGTGAGAGGTGAGATAAGCCCCATTGTACATATTTGCTAGCAGTTCCTAGGAAGTTTGGCAGTAGGGTGTGGGCAGGATAGGGTAGGGAGAAAACAACTGAACACCCAACTGGATACACCATAGTCCATCCTCAAAAATACATTTCCCTCAAAATCTAGGTGTTGCAATGCCCACTTTACAGAGGCGCAACTGAGGCTTAGAGAGGGAAAGAAGCTGAAGGACTGCTATTTCTAGCTTGAACACATCCAAGTGATGGAAGCTATTTCCCTCCGAAGGAACTTGAGCTCTGGCAGGGCAGCCCACACTGTACTCGTGCCCTCTCCAAGGAGTGGGGGGACGGGATGCCTCAGACTGCCCAGGACAGGAAGCATGGAGCACAGCACCCTGGAATTCCTTCCGTGGGGCACTTCTGGGAGGAGTGTCCTCACCACCCCCCAGTGATTCTTGGGAAATCCTGGCGTCTGGCTGGTCTTGCCGGCCCTGTTTCTCTGACTGATCTTTCGGTCTCGAAGTACTCCCCAAACACTGACACCATTCAGGATCGATTGCACGTAAAATGAAGAGTGGGTTTGGTTTGGTTTGGTTTTTTGTTTTCTGTTTTACTTTTTGCCCCTTGTGTCATCTAAGAAACTGGTTTTGAGGGTCTTTGATTCTCTTCCAGAGTAACAACCACATTGGGACTCCATTTATGCTGAATGGCTGATGCTGTTTTCACAAGGGACCGTTCTCTTTTCATTTGGTGCTGAACCTTGACTTCCTCCCAAAAGTTTTAGTCAGGTAGCTTCTGAAAGCGGGAGAGACTCTGAGGGCAAATGATGCTTTGTCCCTCTGAAGGGAGTCTGGCTTTCAAGGGTATGGGCAGGAGCGGTGCCGAGAGCCCGAGAGGGGAGATTTGGAGAAGCCAAGTGTCACGGGCAGGATCTGGGCAGATCCATGCTCCGTGGCTGGAACAAAGAACACTTTGAACCATGCCGGGCTCTGGCATGTTTGTTGATCAACTTATCCAGGGCCCAAGCCAGCTGCTTTTGGGCCAGAGGATTTCATGGATTAACTCCTGGGGCTTCGGAAAATTGTTTCTTTTTAAGAAAGGGAAGTTTGGAGGTGGTTGCAAAGGAATTGCTTATGGGAAGCCTGGGGGCTGGGGAGGTGGGAGAGTGTTGGAGGAGGTGGGAGGCCACATATTTGTGGGCAATGGCCAGGGGCTTCCAGTGAGGGAAACACCGGATTTATGGCATCCACACTCTTGGGAGGGTTCCTCCAAGGATCTCTTCCAGCAAGGTCTGGTGAAAAGAGGAGTATGGATGCCTGAGGCTGGGAGCATCCTGGGCATTAAGCTAGACCACAACGAGGACTCCCCAGGGCTGAAGGTTGCTAGGCACTGGGGTAGGTTTCCTAGGGAGACTGTGGCTAGAAACACCATCTGCCAAAGATGATTTAGTTCCAGAAGAGAGAAGGGAAAGAACAAGATGGTCTTTTCTGTCCTAGTTAATCTCAGCTCTGTTCACTCCGGCCGAGCATTCCTTTCCTGAAGTGGAAGTGAAGGAAAATGCACTTCTGGGCAAAAATGGTCTTGTGGGGCGGGGGACACCTCCTCGGCTCACCCCCGACTCCCGGCTGGGGTCCGGGGGATCCAGAATTTGCCTGTTTCCTGCCCGCTGTCCTGCCCCTGGCAGCAGGCACCGGCAAGCCCACGTGTGTTGGGGGGAGGGTGTAATGGGCATATGATTAAATACTCATACTTTGTCAAAACACTGACAGTCACAAAATGCCTCCCCATCTACTCAGGGAAGGGTGAGTAATGAGCAAAATGACTTCAATATGCAGAAGACATTCCGTGGGGGCCAGGAGGGAATGCTAATCCTGGAGTCAGGAGGAGTAATGGGGATTAGTGCTTGATTTATAGGCTGACTGAGAGACACCAACTCGCCGAAACCTGCCCCAATTCTACTGTCCACATGTGTGCTTAAGGAGATGGGCCCACTTTGGTTTAAAAAGTTGCCTCTTCTTTGGTGATGAGAATGAGAGTAAAGTACTTGACCAAGGTCGAGAGTGGAGGAATTCCGATCCCCCACGTTCTGGATTCAGCATCATGTGCCATCCTCTAGACAATAGAATTATGTTGTTCTGTGGAGAGTTCGAAAAATGAGAAGGGTGATTGCCTATTTCGGATGAGTCTGGAGAGAACCACTCCTGGAGGCAAGGAATCAACCAGCCACGGAAACTTTGTGTTTTCTCTATATATCTTCCTTGATTAAATATAAAGATACAAATGTGGTGAAAAGAAGGGCCATATGTACCCCAGTGTTCATAGCAGCAATGTCCACAATAGCCCAAACTGTGGAAACAGCCAGTATGCCCTTCAACAGATGAATGGATAAAGAAGATGTGGTCCATATACACAATGGAATATTACGCAGCCATCAACGTGGACAGGACTGGAGGAGATTACACTGAGTGAAATAAGTCAAGCAGAGAAAGACAATTATCTTATGGTTTCACTTACTCATGGAACATAAGGAATACCAGGGAGGACATTAGGAGAAGGAAAGGAAAAGTGAATTGAGGTAAATTGGAGAGGGAGACGAACCATGAGAGACTGTGGACTCTGAGAAATAGACTGAGGGTTTGGAGGGGAGAAGGGTGGGGGATGGGTGAGCCTGGTGGTAGGTATTAAGGAAGGCACATATTCCATGGAGCACTGGGTGTGGTGCGTAAACCATATATCTTGGAACACTGAAAAAAATAAAATTAAAAACAAATAAATATAAGGAATAGGTAACAAGTGTTCGGTTGCATCCCCATAGCAGGTGGAATTCTACGCTGATGGATCCACTGAGAAGACCTTATGGAAGGGCATTTTCACAGTGGGTAAGGGAGTCAGCTTGGCTGTTGAGGTGCCCAGGGCTAGCAGTGGAGGCCAGCTGGGTCTGGGGGGAGGATGTAGTGCCCTCAGAGCCCAGCGAGAGCTGGAGTTGGAGAGGGGGGACCATGACCGGGAAACTGTGGTCATTCAAGGGCATGGCCATAGCCAGGACAATGGCACCACATCAGGAGCTTCTCATTGGCCAGACCAACCTGAAGCCAGAGGGCAGAAGCACCTGGGAGATACTGTCCATAGACATCAGCCTTCAGGCCAAAGAGTAGGGTAGGGAGAGCAGAGAGTGGATCGAAGCAAGGGGGCAGGGAGCAGGAACTTGTTTGGAGTATTAGCTTAGTTTAGTCAACTCTGGAAAGTTCTTTCTATAGAGGTTACCCACTTTCTGATGATTCTGTTCCCAGGACGAGCATGCCTACCTTGCAACACACATTGCTCAAAGGATAAAGGAACTCTGAAATGGCCCATATACATCCCTTTGTGCAATATCTGCCTTTGGAGGGCAACGCTGGAGTCTTTTTTTTTTTTTTTTTTTTTAAACAAGCTGTCTTGAGGAAATGTAACAGCCCACACCTGTGTATGGTGTCTTACACTTCACAGAAGACAGGAACTCAGGCCCTTTGAGGCTGACAAGATGGTGACAAGCTGGCCCTTTGGAAGAGTGAAAAGGAGCAGGCCTGACTCAGCAAGGCCCACAGCACTCTAAAGATGCAATAAGCTTTCTCTGGGGGAAGACCACAGCCATGCGGCCTAGCAGGAACCCATGGCAATGGAGGACAGGAATCAGGGAGCAGAGGTGGAAGTCACTGGACTGTCCCTCTGTCTGAAGTCTGGCCATGAATATCTCTCAAGTAGGGCTTCTGGTTCCTATATGTCTGCCATCCTGAAGCTACTATTCAGATGATTCTTCTAGGTGAAGAGTCTTAATCCACTGGCGGGGAGAGCACATGAAGGCATTAGCATATCCAGGCAGACCAGATGGTCATGTCCCTCCTGGGCCAGGCCCGGTGACGGGAGAGGGTGGGGGCAAGGTGAGAAGGAAAGGGGAGATAAAGGGCACCAGACACCCTCTTTGCCGAGGGCCGATGATCTGTGGCTTGTTCTTTAGGACAACATGGACCTGTTTGGGATAATAGCCCACACTGTTCTTCCTCAGGTAGCAGTCTCTTGCTGCCCAGAGTCTTGCTGGGCGCTCCTCCTCGGCAGTGTCCCAGGGCAGGCAGGCTTTCTCATCCACAGCCCCTATGAGGCAGCCAGCTGCCGCCACTCAGGCTGGGCTGGAAGGGCCTGGCGGGGTGGGGTGTGGAATCCGCTTCATGGTTTCCCATGCCAATTTGGGTGAAATGCAAATTTTTCTCCACTCTCCGTTTCTCTTTCCCAGTTCTGTCCTGAATGGAAAAAATGTCTGTAGATTTAAGTCCAAGGTGCAGCACTAGAACTGGTATTTTCCTTTTTGACATGAGACAGAAAATGAAGGCAGTCCTGGGTCTTGGGAGAAGCATTCAGAAGGATTCTCCCCCACTCTGGGTCATGAACCAGACAGCCTGAACTCCAGTCCTGGTATTGCCACTTGCTGGCTGGATGTAAGTTATTTAACTTCTTAGTTCTTTGGCTTCCTCATCTGTAGGATGGGGCTCACCATCATATCTACATTGGGGACACTGAGCGGAGGACCAAATGACTTAAAGTGTGTGAGGTGTGGCCAACAGTGCCTGGCATACAATATGGTGCCATGTGAATAGTTGCTGTTGTTACAGGAGACATCCTCTTCTGGGCAGGGCATCCTCTTGAGGCTCTGGGGAGATGGAACATCTGTGAGGCCCTGGGGAGGCCAACATCCCACGAGCATCTCTTTCATCAAGAAACCTGCAGCGAGTCTGCTTGCTTGAAGATAGAGTCTGGATCCACTCCATAGTCTGGCTTCCAAACTTCCTACTTTTGCTACAAATCCTCAGCCTCAGCAGGGAGATCTAGTAGTCCCCACCCCCGCTCCCCAGATCTGCTGTTACCTGTGGATTTACGTCTATGTTTCTAACACTTTAAGAACATAGAGCAAGGAGCTTCTTCCTAGCAGTTCTTGTAGGGCCTGGCCCTACAGGGATTTGCACAGGCTGGGTTTATAGGGCCCTTCTACTCCAGGGGGTTGACTTGTTTCTTATTTCTTTGATGCACAGAATGATAGAGACCGGCAGCTCTGCCTCGCAGACGCCTGTGAGGTGACAGCAGAAGGGCTGTGGCTGTCACCTCGGACCCTGTCTTTTCCCGAAACAGAGTTAGGTCACCATAGGACTAGTGCCACAGTGTGTATTTATCTCTTCTCCTGAACACATGTTCATAGGCCCAGGACCTGAATAAACTAAGTCTACAACCAAAAGAAATCACTTTATAGGCAAGTAAGACTCTGATGTTGGCCCCTAAAAGGAAACTACTTGTATTATGTGTTAAACTTCAATATTGTCCCTATTAGAAGCACAAAGACTCAATGGCACCTTTGCTTATCACTACATCTTCATTGTTAAGGGTTATTTACCAAGATGACTGTCATTTCAAATCTAAACATCAATTGCTCAAAGTGGGGGTCCAGGAGCCCAGGCACATGGCATTAGGAGAAGAAATAGAACTGACAGAGAAGCTGGACCCCTAAAATCTTACTCGCTGTGCAGCCTGGGGGGCTCCTCTGTGTGCTGGGTTGGGACCATCAGGGCAGCTAGTACCCTGAGGTCACGTTCTTCCTTTCAGAGCTGGGGAGAGGGCCTTCATCCTTCCTGGGAATCAAATCAAAAGAAAACCAGAAGAAGAATCTAGACTTCTCAGAATGACTTGGCAAAGAAAGCCCAAGCGGACAGAGGTTCTCAGGGAACTCTGTCAGCTGTCCTGTGGGCTACTTGCCAGTCATTGGGCACCATAGGGAGTGTGCCTGCAGAGAAGGGAGACGACCACGTTCTGGGCCAAGCAGGAGTCCCAAATGCTCAGGAGGTGACAGGAAAGTTGACCTCCGGTGTGAAGCCTTGGGAAGGTGGCTGGTTCCTGAGAGGCAGCACAGTGTAGACTCAGCAGCTAGCCTGCTTGCATGGGAACTCCACCACTTCTGGTTGTGTGAGCTTGGCCAAGTTCCTTTACTTTTCTGCCTCTTGGTGTTCTTGTCTGTAACCTGGTGATGATAATGGTACCCACCTTAGCAAGGTGGTCTAAGAATTATCTGACCTAGGGCATTAATGAGCATCTCCCTTTTACTTTCCTACCTCATGCAGGTTTACTGGTACCGGGTTTTGGCCTGAGGAGTCTACAAACATTATTTCCCAGCCCTGTGAGAGACCAAAGATGATGACCAATAGAACCATGTCTGGCTCAGGCAAATGGGGCTTATGGATGGAAGCACTCAGGGGAAGAGACCCCTCCTGAGTTCATGTGAGAGTCGCATCAGGAGCTTGGCTAAGTTCTGAGTAGTGCAGAAGACAAGAAATTTCCCACAGGATTTTCAGAACTCATTCTCTTTATGGGAATAACTAGCACAGGGCAGACGGTGGGAGGCTCGCGGGGACTGGGGTGTGATGGCTGGAATGGGCCACATCAAGAAAGAGCTAGAGAGTCGCACTGGTCCTGGAGATGCTCCTGGATGCTCAACTTGGGCAGGCTTGAAAGACGAAGTGGACTTTCATACCTAGAGGGTAAGGGCTGGTCTGGAGGCAGAGAATGGGAGTAGGGAGGAGGCACTGCTTCTCTCAGTGCCCAGGCCTGACAGTAGGCGGTGCCCTTGACCCGGGTGAGCCCTTGATGGGTAGCCGTTGATTGTATGGTGCAATGGACGTGGGCTTTACATGGCAACTTCTAGCAGATGGGCTTGCTCGTCCGAGTTCTGCATAGCCCTTGGCAGGAATTATCTTTGCCCTGGTTTTAAGGAGTAGCCTGTTGTCATCCTTGGGGACTTGATTGGTGATGCTTAAGGCCACATGCTGCTTCCTACATGGCTTTGTCTTTTAGAGCAGCAAGTCATCATTCTGTCCGACCTCTTCTAAGCGGGACCCAGCAGCTGTTTCCAAAAATGCTGAGGAGCCCAGGTGTCTACCAGGTAGTAGCTCCCCTGAGTAGTTATAATCAGAAAAAGCCCTGTTGGCTTCATTCATTCATCTGTGAGGTTGTGTTGATGTTTCTGAGCTGTGAGTGGTCCCTTCACCTCATAGAAGGAGGCTGGTCCTGGAAAGGGGCATGTTTACCTCGGTCCTATTGAGAGAGGTTCTGGAACGCTGCCAGCTCCCGGGGAGCCTCCACGCCCTCATGCTAAGCTCCAGTCAGAGGGTTCAGCGGTTGGTGGCTGCTCAGTTCAGACTTGAGAAAGATACTATAGCAGTGATAGTGAGCATGGCAACCTTGAACCAGGCCCGCCAGAGAGCGGGTGTCTTAGGTGCATCATTTCCGATTCTCACAATAACCACCGGAGGGGGGTGCTCACATTTTCTGTCTTCAGATGGGGAAACTGAGGTCTATTGAGCTCCAGTCTTTCCCAGGGACACCCCACCAGAAGCCGATGCAGCGGGAATTCAAGCCCTGATCTGTCCGGTTCCCAGGCTGTGCCCTTCCGATGGCACAGTGCGGGGGTGCCGTCTGGGGCAAGAGGTGATGGACTGTGCTTTAAAGGAGCGCCAGATGGGGGCAGAGTGCCAGAGTGGGCTGACACAGGGGCTCCTGGCTGGGATGGGGTGCTGGCTCCCTCAGTCCTCAAGGGCCGGGCACAGCCTGCTGTCTCTGGCAGTAGATGTGGTCCCAGGCGGCAAGGCCTGCTGGCAGCACTCCCAACCCGGGCACACCCTGCACGATGCCTTCCATGAGCACGGGCCTCTTGACATGGAGTGACAGCTGTGACTCAGAGCTTGCTACAGCGGCAGGAGAAACGCGGGTGAAACAAGGGGGAAAGGACTATAATTACCTCTTAACACGTTTCCACATTTCTCTGCTGTCAGAATGGTTTTGTTTTCTGATTTATTTTGATCTCCTTGAAAATTAGTTGCTGCAGTGCATTCAGTATGTAATCGTTGTCCCGCCAGCTAGCAGTCCTCATCGGCAGTGCGAGCCAAGCAAATGTGATTTTTCTCCCTTTTCCCCAATCTGTGTTAGTTTCTGTGTGCGTCGAGGGCAAGGGAAAAGGGATGACCACGTGGTACCACGTATGTCTGCTGTCTGTCGTGTGTCCTGGCTCCTCACCACGACCCTAAGGGGGGAGGGAGCTCTTGCCAGTGGTGTCTTCCTAGAATCTCCATGCCCCCCGTGGATTGCCCAGTGAGCCTACAGCCTCTATGCTCCTGTCCTAGCTTTTTTTTGTCGTCCTGTTCCAGGCCTTCTCTGGGCTCCTAACCCTCTGTCCCTGGGCACACGCAACTCCCCTTGCATCCTACCCTGGTTCCCAGTCCTCACACAGCCCTGGTTCCCAGGCCCCACATAGCCCCGGCTCCCTGCCCTACAGGGAGCCAGCACTGTAGAATGGTGAGGTGCTTGGTACCTTCCAGGGATGGGCGTCCATCAGCAGGTCGTCTCAGGAGAGGGTTGCCAGAATGAACACTCTAGAAACAAGAGTTTTAGAGCCAGGAGGAAACTCTGTGGTCCCTGATCCCAATGACATTATTATTCAGTGGAGAAAACGGAGCCCTGGAGGAGGGGCAGGGATATTGCTCAAGACCATGGCTGGCTGGGGGTAAGTCTGGGCTGGAATCTGGATTCTGATTGCATTCTATCTAGGAGGAGGCTCTCTGGCTTCCTGATTGGAAAGGACAGATGCCTATGTGCTGAGATTTGGGAGAATCTGCCACTTCCTTCCCAGGATTCTATAACCCAAAGAACATTTTCTTCTAAAAAAACCTGGTGCAGACCAGAAAACATCAGGGCTACTTTGGTTCAAATGCATGAGGAGGAACGGAATAGAGCCCACCTGTTCAGCTTCCCATGATTCTACAAGGTGGCCCCTCAGGCATTTCTCCAGAACCGTTACTATCCTATGGAATAGAGTGACAAAACATTGAAGACCCTTAGTAACGGGGCAGACAACTGGATGAAAACATGCCCAGCATCTATGTTTCAGCACGGGTGTATTTCCCAGAGTAATTGAAAACAGAGACCAGGACTGTGGAAGAATGGAGTTCCCAGTAGGAGAGTTGTTGAATAAGGAGATACTTGGAACCAGAGAAGATGTTGGCAGTCTGGGAAAGGCATATTCAGCTGGGGTACTTTTGGGTTGATGGTGCACTAGCTCAAGAAATTGGGTGGCCTGGAAACTTGGGTACCTGAATCAGGGGTACAAGGACCAGAAAGACCGAGAGAAGATCTCAAACATCAACTCTAGGCACTCAATGAAATGACCTGGCATATGCAAACTCTGACAGCTCTGTGATGACCTGAATTTGTTCCAACACTCCAGAAGGGCTGCAGAGTCACTGCAGAAAGTCACATTAAGCTTTCCCTGTGCCCTCACCTCACAATGATAACTCACATTCACATTACTTCATGTTCTCTAAGACTCTCTCATGGGCTAGTTGATTCTTCTGGTGCCACGCGAGCTGGCTCTTGGTACTTCCATCCCCATTTCACAGATGTAGAAATGCAATGAGCCATTGCTTTAGAAGCACCATTACTGACGATGACTCCTGACAGTTATATTTATCAGCTCATGGCCTAGAAACATTTTGTTTAATTCATCTCTCCCTTTTAGTAGATAGGCGGACAGAAGGACATGCACACACCTCTCTCTCCTGCTCTGAGGCCTGGTAGGGAAAGGACTTTGCTCCTGGTTTCTCCATAGAAGTTTCCCTATCTTTGTTCTTTAACAAAAGACCCCTTCAGAATCCCCTCTACTCAGAAATCTAATGGTTTCAGGCAGCAGCCGTGGGACCCCCAGCCCGAGCACAGGCTCCTAGGAAGACCTCCAGGAGGATGGTCTCAAAGATCTCAGAGAGCTTGACTTGCTTCCCTTCCTGCTGAGTCTTGAATGGGCAGTGGCCAATGGGCAGCTGAGGGAGCCTTCTCTCTCTTGCCTCCTCTCCTGGTCCCTGTCCTCTCCACTCCCTCCCACCCCAGCTGTTTACCACAAATGGGTCTGCTTTCTCTGATGCTCTTTTATTGCATGTTAACACTTAATTCGTGGGCTTTATCCTATTATACCTGTGCTGACAAAGAACAGAGCAAAAGGGCCTGCAGATATTACATTAGAGGCAGAAACCACCTTTAATCTGATCACGCCGAGTTGGTTACCTATTGTCACCACTTTTCACACAGACTTGGGGCAGCCAGCCACCAGTACCCAGGGCACTGAAGCCTGGTCTGTTTCAAGGCCCACAGTGAGGACCCACCATCACTCCTCACCACAGCTTCCCTAGAGAACAGATTCCAGACACTTTGCCCTTGCTGCTGATATGGCCCACAGGGAACAGAAGTGTAGGACAGGAACAGACCAATGTGTGAAGCACCATCTAGATGCTTGTTCCCAACTTTTATAGCTCCCATTTATTTTTAAAGATCTTTTTGTTTACTGAGGCATCATTTTCATACAGTAAAATTATTTCATTTTAGGTCTACATTTGTGTGAATTTTTTAAAATGGCTTTCTTTATGGAGGTTTAATCAACATACAAGAAACCACTCATATTTCAAGCACATACTTTGAAAAGTTTTGACATGTACATACACTTGTGAGACCATTACCGTAGTCAAGACAGTAAGCATATCTGTCACCCCCAAAAGTTTCCTCTTGCCCCTTGGTAATCCATCCAGCTCATCATCCCCACCCTCCTCTGCCTCTTCAGCCACCATAGTTCATATTTTCTATAGTTTTTTATAAATGGAGGGTTTTTTTGGTATGTGTTCTTTTTCATCTGACTTCTTTCATTCAGCATAATTATTCTGAAGTTCATGAATGTTGTTGGATGTATTGTTAGTTTATCCCCTTTTATTGCCGACTGATTTTCCATTGTATGGATATACAAAAATTTGCTCGTCCATTGATGGACATTTGTCTTCTTTCCAGTTTGGGGCTATTCAAGTAAAGTCACTATGAATATAGTGATCATGTTCATATCATGATCCCAGCGATCTGGGATCAAGCCCCACATTGGGCTTCCTGCAGGAAGCCTGCTTCTCCCTCTCTCACTCCCCCTGCTTGTGTTCCCTGTCTAGCTGTGTTTCTCTCTGATCAAATAAATAAATAAAATCTTTAAAAATTAAAAAAATAATAATAAAATAAAATAGATTTCTTGTAAAAAGCATACAGTTGAATCTTACTCTTTTTCCAATCTGATTGTCTCTTGTTTTTAAGTTAGGTATTCAGACGGTTATGATTATCAATATATGGTGAAGTTTAAGTTTATCATCTTGTTACTGTTTTCTGTGAGTCCCCTATGTTCTTTGTTCCCTTTTATCTCTTTTTCTGCCTCTTTTTGGATTGAGTATTTTTTTATTCCATTTTATCTCTTTTGTTGGATTCTTAGCTAAAATTCTTTATTTTGTTTTTGTAATGGTTGCTTTAGAGTTCATAGTATACATTCTTTTTTTAAGATTTTATTTATTTATTTGACAGAGAGAGAGATCACAAGTAGACAGAGAGGCAGGCAGAGAGAGAGAAAGGAGGAAGCAGGCTCCCTGCTGAGCAGAGAGCCCGATGCAGGCCTCGATCTCAGGACCCTGAGATCATGACCTGAGCCGAAGGCAGGGGCTTTAACCCACTGAGCCATCCAGGTACCCCATAGTATACATTCTTAACTCATCACAGTCTATCTCCAAGTGTTACCATTCTGCTTCCATTATAGCATACTACTTAACAATAGTATACTCATATTTCTCCTTTCATGGCTTTATGCTGTAGTCATACATTCTATTTATGTATTTGTTATGAACCTCATAAAACATTGTTATTATTTTTGTTTAAGGAGTATGTTAAAGAAAAACACACATACATTTCTGGCATTCTTCATTCCATTCTGTAGATCCTCATTTTCATCTCATATCACTTTTCTTCTTTAAGCATTTCTTGTAGTGTAGGGATGCCAGTAATGACTTTGTGTGTCTGAAGAAAAAAAGAATTTTCACCTTTATTTTTGAGAGGTATTTTTCACTTAGTATAGAATGCTAAATTGGCAGGTTTTTTTTCGTAATCTAAAGCTGTTGTTCCACTGTCTTCTTGCTTACATTGTTTTCAACAAGAAATCTGCTGCCATCCTTGTCTCTGTTCTGTAAATACATGTCTTTATGCTCTGACTTCTTTCAGTGTTTTGTTTTCTTATCACTGGTTTTGAACAAGTTGGCTATGATATGCCTTGGGTGTAATTTTTTTAATGTTTCCTATGCTTGGAATTCACTAAACTTCTTAAATTTGTGAGTTCATATTTCAAAAATCAAATTTAGTAAAGTTTCAGCTGTTATTTCTATAGATACTTTTTCTGTCTCCTCCTCCCCATTCTTGTGAGAATTCTAATCACTGTTTGAAGCTGTCATAGAGCTCATTAATGCTTTTTCCATTTTATTTAATTGATCTTTTCTTCTTTCATTTAAGATAGTTTCTATTACTGTGTCTTCAAGCTTACTAATCTTTTTTTGTGTTATGCATAATCTGATCCTAGCTAGTATATTTTTATCTCAGACACAGAAGTTTTCATATCCAGAAGGACTATTTAGGTCCTTTACTATTTTTCATGTCTCTACTTAACTTTTTGACCATATGGAATATAGTTATGATTACAGTTTTAATATTCTTATCTGCTAATTCTAACATCTGTGTCATTCTGGGTCAATTGGAATTAATTTTTCTTCTCATTGTGGGTTGCATTTTCCTGCATTCTTGCTATGGATGAAAGTCATCATAGGTTTTGCCTTGGTTAATGTTGAATTCTTATAAATTAATTAAAATAACTTCATAAATATTTTTAAACTTTATTCTGGGACTCAAGTTATTTGGAAATAGATCCATTTTTTGGTCTTGCTTTTAATATTTGTTAGGCAGAGAAGCATTTAGTCTGAGATGTTCATTTTCCACAACTGAGACAAGACCCTTTTGAGTACTCTGCCCAATGCCCTGTGAATTATAAATTTTTACACTCTGGTTAATAGGAGCAGGCATTATTTCCAACTTTGTGAGTACTGGGCACTCTTCCATTTAATCCCCTTGGATGGATGATTTTGTGGCATAAGGACCCTAAGGTGATCCTCAGTGATTCCTGCCTCTTCTTTTTCATGCCTTTGTGTAATCTACTCCCCTTGAGCATCAGTAGGACCTGTGGCTTGTTTCTAACCAGTGTAATCTGACATATATACTGGGATGCCACTTCAGTGACCAGGTTATATCATATAGTAAAGGTGATAGGTGTCTCTTGCATGATTATGTTATGTTATATAAGCTTTCAACTTGGGGCTGGCAAGTTTCCTTGGCAGCTTGATGACATAAGTGGTCATGTTTGAGAATCCCATGTGTCAGGGAACTGCAGGCAGTCTCTAGAGCCCAAGTTTGTCATACAGCCACAACGAATTGAATTCTGCCATCAATCTGAATGAGCTTGGAAATGGACTCTTCTTCAGTGGAGCCTCCTGATGTTATTATGCCCTGGCCAAAACCTTGATTACAGCCTTGTGAGGCTCTGAACAGAGGACCCAACTAAGCTATGCCCAGACTTCTGACCTATAGAAGCAGTGAGATAATAAATATGGGTTGTTTAAGCCACTGCATTTGTGGTAATTTGTTACACAGTAATAAAAACTAATATAGTGCTTTTCTGTGCCATGGGCAGTTTCCTCACTCACACACATTAGTCAATATTGTACTGAATCACCCAAGGGGACCCTCTGCAGATCTCTGCAATTCTCTTTTTTCCTTTATATTGCTCTGTCCTATGAAGTCTAGCCACCTCTGTCTCCCCAGACTCTCAGCTCCTTCTCCTTAACTGCGGGAGTCTGCAAGGCTCCACCTGGGCTCTCCCTACTAACACTGGGGCCCACAGGCTCTAAAGAGACAGTGAGCTAGGACAGTCGTAGAGCTCACCTCATTCCTTTCCCACATCTCAAGGATCTCAGGCAATGCCTTTGTTGCCTGATGTCCAGTCTCTTGAAAACCATTCTTTTATACTATTTTTTTTTGTATCGGTTTTAGTTTTGGGTTGTTTCAGGTAAGAGCATAAATCAGGTCCCTGTTACACGATCCTGGCCAGAAGCAGAAGTCTCCAGTTGGATGAATTTTGTCAAATGTGTATTATCGTTATAAGCACTCTCATAGTCAAGACAGAAAACATTGCCCTCCTCCCCTAACGTTGCCACATGCCTCTTTGTACTTATTCTTCCCTCAGCACCTGCCAACGACTGGTCTGGTTTCTATCCGTATAGCTTTGCTTTTTCCAGAATATTGTATAAATGTGATTCTACAGTTTGTTGACTTTTGAGTCTGGTTTCTTTCAATTTAACATGATTTTGCTGTCACCCACATCATTGCATATCACTGTGGTTCATTCCTCTTTGTTGCTGAGTAGTGTTCCATTGCATACATGTGTCACTGTCCTGCCAGTGGTATGGGAGTAATTAGTCCAAAGAGCCATAGATAGTAGGGGAGAAGAGCAAATTCCATGTAGCAAGCCCAAATATTTCTGACTTCCTTACTGCCTGCCTTCTCACCATTCTTTCCCCTCCTTTCTCCTGCCTCTTCGCCTTCCTTTTTGCCTTCTTATGTATCTTCCTTTAGAAAAATCTAGGTAGTAGATTTATCTCATATTTGATCATGGTTATTATTTTAAAACCAACCCAGCACGTTTCAAACTATACTCCATGGACTGAGACATCTCCTTCTATCCTCAAAGCCAGATGACTGGTTGGAAATTCTGGAAGGACTCTTCCTTCCAAGGGTGACAATTCTGGAATTTGGTGGACTTGCATAACATCACACTTTGGAGGATGGATTGGGATATATCCAGTTTCTCCTGCATTCTCCTCCTTCTTTCCTATTCCCAAAGTCAGGACAGTCCTGTGAGCCAAAATGCACTAGACGGCCTGAATGCATTCCTGGCCTACAGAACCTAATACTTGGATTTCCTTCCCAACAGGAAAGAAGCCTGTCTGAGGAGTGAGGCAGGACTGGCAGCTCTGTGGAGGCTGAGTGTCTCACATGTAGGCCCTGAAGACCCTGTCTGAGGCAGTGAGTTTAGGAGAAATTCACCTCGACCACCTCTTCCACCATAGCCACATCAGAAAGGAGAATGGCGCCCATGCAGGAGCTTAGGAGGAGGAGATGAGCATGCTCTGTATGTGTGTGAGCAGGGTGTCTGAGCCTGTTGTGCCCCCTGAATGATCTGTCAGGAATAGGTGGGTCTCACCCGGTTCCTGCCAGAGAAGGAGTATGGAGCAGGAGGACCTACAGTCTGACTGTGGCTGGTCTCCATAGATTTGATTTAGCTATCTTCAGGTTTGGTTAACTCACTTAAGACCCTTCCTCATTCCCAAAGACTTAGAGTACATGGCAATTAGGAATGTTTTCAGCTTCAAGCACTAGGGTTCTTGAGAAGTCTTTAAGTAGCCTCAGGTCTGTCTTGCAGCTCAAGATGCCACCAAGGAGCGAGGCTCTCTATCTCTCCACTCCCTCATACAACGCCTGTTCATACTCACACTTGTTTTCTTATTTATTCAAGATGGTTGATAACAGTGCCGGGCATCACATCCGCATTCAACACAGGGTGAGGGAGGAAGGTATGGTGCCAGTGGCACCCTGTCCCCTTAAACACAAAACAGAGGTCTTTCCCAGAAGCTCCCAGGATAATAGTTCTTAAACTTTATATATATGTCACCTGGGGGTCTTGTTGAAACACAGATGTGGATACTGTAGATCTGGCGTGGGGCCTGAAATGCCACATTTTGACCAAGCTCCCAGGATATGTCAGTGCTGCTAGAAACTGCATTTTGAGCGGGAAGGTGCTAGGCGCCCTCTCCGTCCTATGGCCAGAACTTAGTTACATAATTATGACTGGCTGCAAGGGAGGCTGACAAAGTAGCTTGCTTTTTTTCCGCCTTTATAGTGAAAGGGGTAAAAGAAGAGAAAAGGAGGGAGTTTGTAGGACTCTCAGAATGCTACTTAAAACACAAGCTATGGGAGTTTCTGAAGCCACAGGTTGACTTGGGACAAGCCAGAGCCTTTGTCCCCACATGGGAGGACCAGAGACCTGCTTCCACTAGGTCTGCACCACAGGGATGGGGAATCCCTGCCCCAGGCCAGTCAGGCCTATCTCCTTGGGGTGGGGGTGGGGGGGCAGAGATTCCATTTACTGAACTTCCTTGCTTCCAGCACCAAGCATGGTGCTGACACATGGTAGTACCTGATAAAATGTCTCTTAAACCAAAATGTTACTAGCACATTTTCTAATTACAGTGCTTCTCAAACTTCAATGTATATACAGTTGCTGGTATAGGGGAACCATGTTAAAATGCAGATTCTGATTCAGTATATCCAGGATGGGGATCCAGGAGTTTGCGTTTTGAACCAATTCCCAGGTGATGCTGCTGCTGGGGATCCTGAGCCACACTTTGAATAGAAAGGGCCTCAAACGTACAAAGTCAAGTTTTCTCCCTTGACTTTGCAGCAATTGCTTGTTACTCATTCACTCAGGGTGAACAGCTGTTTGTGGGGATGTTATCGGATATTAGAAATAGACCTGCAAGGGGGGAGTTCTGGTGCAACCCTGACTGTGCTTGTTTCCAGGGCAGGGGGCCTGGAAGCCTGTAGATTTCATCCCTTGCTTCTTTGGGCCCCTACCTGCCCCAAACAAAAATGAGCAGTGTACCCCAGGTTAGAAGACAGAGCAGCCAAGCACATCTTTCAACAGCTCTTAACTTGCTTGGCTTTACTTGGCCTGTCTCCGTCCCGGCCTTCCGGAAGTGCTGGGGACTCAGGCGGAGCTGCGTGAGGGGCCGATGCATTGCATATGTCCGAGCTTCACTGGCACAGAATGGGCTCCAGGCTGGGGACCAGGGGAAGCTAAGAAGAGCGAGAAAGAAGACATTTTCTTTGAAGAGTTGTGCCCAGGGGAAAAGCTGAATTCTCTAGAGCAGAGCTTTGAATTTTTTTTCTAAGTAGCGGGAACCCAGTTACTGGAATTTCTTCTGAATTAAAAGCCAAACAAAAGTTTCTTGTGGTTTCAGTTACACAAGAGGCTGCTGCCAAGATGGAATGAATGAGAAGAGCTGCTGAAAGGAAGAGCCCATGAGGGGCTGGGGGCACAGGGTGAGCAGGACAGGACCCCAGGGCTCATCACCAAACCGTTCTGTTGGTTGAGGCAAGCAGCCCACTTCTATGCTGTCACTTTTTAAGGAAAGAACTGACCACACCAGTCTTTAAAAGGGGGGCGGTGTGCGAAAGTGATATATATATGCTGGAAGACATGGACATATGTAAGTGATTAGCGTGCCTTTGTCATTTACCATAATTCAGGGCCTTGCACTCTATGGGGTCTTGCTTTGTTCGGTTCTCTGGCTGATTGGCAGCTGGGCCAGACGGCTCGCCTGCCCCTGAGCTACAAGGCTCTTGAATCGGCCTTGCTCAGACGTGAAGCTGCAGCCAACACCCGCTGCTCCAAGGGGCAGGGATAATTAACTTCAACTGGTAATCCCCAAACTTCATTTTTCTCAGCACCTCGAGTGAGCCTCCTCCCACTACCTTCCCGCTGGCGACATAATGGGCTTGGCCCGAGTGTGGCTCCTTTTCTGCTTTCCACAGAGAGCCTGCCCTCCGTGGGTAGCACTGCTTGAAGCCAGTGTGGACCTGGAGGAGGACAGATCTGCAGGGTCCTGGCTGGGGCTCCTGTGGCGGCCAGCTCCTTCCCTGGGGAGAAGCAGGGACCACGAAGTGCTGGCAGCAACCTGTCTCTCAGACTCTGTTCCCTCTTAAGAAGCTTTCGGTGTTTCTCCATATTTACCTACTAGGAATTTCCCCTTCCTTGGAGCAAGTGGGTTGGAATGGCTCCTGAGAGCTGACTGAACTCCTTGCTCAGAACTCTGCATTCAGTGCTTGAAATGACGGTGGGAGGAGTATTTACACCACAGAAATCGGCAAGGGCTACAGATTAGGCCTTCTGGCCCACCCTCCCCTGGGAAGTGGTTTGTTAAATGCTTATCAGCACACCACTGGTAAAGGTCAGGTCAAAGTTGGGGGAGATCTTGGTAGCAGAGGGAATCTCCCATCCTTCCCTATAACTCATTCTGGCCATCATGGAGAAGCTTGTTGGAACAAGGAGCTTTGCTCTCAGAAACTTCTGTGGATACTTCCTTGCCTAAGAGCATTGATCAGTTCTGTTGGAGGCTTCAGCTCTGAAACAGAGTTGGATGTACTCCAAGTTCAGTTGTAGGCAAGACTTACTTTCTGTGTTCCTTACCTTCCATCCCCTTCCACTGTTCCCTGTCTTCTTATCTGATATCTATTTCTACACTTTTTAAACAACCTACCGCCGATATGCTCATTCAAAGAGAGATTGGTGCCTACCTACCCAGGGACATTTTAGGGGCGGGGGGGGAGTGTTTTATTGGAGATTAAAGTCATAAGTCCAAGGAATACTGTGTGATAGTAGAGTTCAGTGCATTTTTCAAATTGCACAGCGTTTCAGACTTTGTAGTATCTTCATCCTCCTTTTAGGATTGGTATTCCCCCCCAGAGGCACTTTACTCCAGCCCTCATCTTACAGGCAAGGAGGTTGAGGCCCAGAGAGGTTTCCTAGGGGCCCAACTCTAATGAAAGTGAAAGGCCCTAGTGCCTTTGCCTGTTTGCTTGCTTGAGTGTTGAAAGGGCCCTCACCTCCTGGGAATCATGGATGACCACCGGCAGCGTTGTTAGACTGAACAGAGAATGACCAGGAGCTAAATACATGTCATCTGCATCTGGCCATTTCTATCTTGTCCTTTCTCTTTGCAAACAACTTTGAAACTAGACTGGCTTGTTTGACTTTCCTTTGGAGTTAATGTCAAAAATCACTGTGACCTGGGAAACCGAGTCATGGCTATTGACACGGAATGGGAAGAGGAAAGAAGAGCTTTGATTTTCCCGGGCTCTTACCTTTCTTTAATGAAGGAATTTGAGGAAATGTCCTGGAGGCAAGTATTCCTAAAATAGAATTATTTTGAGGTGGAGCAAGCAGATGGAAATGTGCTTTAGGCAGCATACCAGACTTTATGGGCCAACTTCTAAGGGATGCACACCCAAGGAACTGCTATAGGCCCCTTGGGGAAGACATCACAGATAATAGGGAGCCTGACGACCCAGTGACTAAGTGGGTTTGCTGCAGTCTGGCCTTGGGGTCTTCCTGCTTGAAACCTATGTTCAGGAGGTGCACTAAGCAGCTCATACTGATGGAGCATGGATGAGCTGCTAGGCCCTGGCAGGATAGTTGCACTGAGGGGGACTCAGTCCCTGCCCTGGAGACCTCACCAGCCAGTCGGGGGAGATAAGCTGAGAACCAATCACCAGTAGCTTAGGCATTAGAACAGCTCTCCTCTGAAGAGAGGGAAACAGAGTCAGGGGAATCATTCTTACAACTGTGTCATTTTTTTCTTACCCTTTCATACTCCTGACATCATAAAGGCTTTCTTCCCTGTCTCAAAAGAGCATACCTCTGGGGCTGACATTTGCCAGGACGGTAGTTGGTAGCCACCCTCCATTCCGAGTACATTGGAACCCCAGCGGAATTTTCAGCAAATTTTTATTCTCTTTTACTGAAGATAAAAATCCAAGGTCCAGGAGTGGGGGCTTGTGTAAGTATCTATAAGTGGGTGTCGGGTGTCTGATCTGGCTAACGGATCTCAATTGCCCTCATATCATAGGTTTCCATGGGAGTCTGCCTCCAGCTGGTAGAGGGGCCATTTAGACCCCCTACTGGACTCCTCAGCATAGAGCCTTTCTTTCCTTCTGGTCTCCTGGTGATTTTAATCCCTTCTCCTTTCTTCCCAAGGAGTGTTCTGGAGAGGAGGGTTCCTGGGAATGGGCACTCCTCTCAGTGGACCTCCCTAAGGTAAGTGACAGGAGCAAGATTGTGGCCCAGAAAATGTGCCCTCATGGAATGTCACTGGATAAATGATCAATGTCCCCTGAGGCACGCTACTGCTAGTGCAATTCCAGAGAAACAAGAGGATACAAGTGGAAGTGACTCATTTGTTCAGTGGTTCTTTAGGAGTTAAGATCATTGCCTTGAGGAGTTTCAGCCTAGATGGGGTCTAGAAAGGATCTTGCCTGATGATAAGCTATGTCCAGCTTTGTGATTCTTTTACAAAGAGGTCCTGTGCCATCAGGAATGATGGTGTGGATTCTTTAGGTTGCTGAATTGTCATCTGTGGTTACATGTAGAATCACCCAGGAGTAACAGAAACAGTGCCGCCAGATCCTACGATCTAATTAACACTATTGGTTCTAAGACTTTAATGGTCATCAGAATCACATGGAGAACTTGGGCTGCATGTCTGAGTTTCTGGGGTTCTGGGATGGGGTCTGAGGATGTGGATTTCTAACAAGTTCCCCGATAATGCTGATGCTGCTGGTTGGGGACTACACTTGGATAATCACTAGAAACTCCATGGCAACTCAGAATCTCCGTTCGTGTGAGCTGAACCTCAGAATTTTTTCAAACACCCCGGGTGATTCTAATGGACATCCATGGCTAAAAACTATATGAAATCAGTAGTGTTATTGTATCATCTACTCACTATTCTCTGGTCAGATTGTGTGCCAGGTCCTGCGTTGAAGTGCAGGGGCCATTTAGGGGTCCCACTGATCACCGAACCGTCAAAGGGAATCTAGACCTGCCCAAGGACGTCCAAGGGTTTTCCTTGTCCCTTTGAGAAGCGAAGTTAACCCTCCGTCTCTCCCTGCCCTTTCCTGCTGAGTGTGAATGTACAGCAGGTTGCCCACAGCAATATCACTTACCTTAAGCCTGCTTACCCTCACCAGTGAGCTTCTCCTTGAGCTTGGCTGATTTCTTGCCAAACCCAAGATGACGGACTGTTTACCTTCCTCTGCAGTTTGAGACTCTTGTGCAGATCCTGCCCCATTGTGGATGGTTCAGGAACCAGTCACTCACTGGCCATGGCAACGCAGGAAGCATCACCAATTGCTCTAGAATAGGTTGACTGCACCCTGGAAGGGCCCTCTCCGCTTCTTCCCATCAGTGTGTTTGCAGTTCCATTCTCCTCTTGGAGTCAGCTCTTCTGCTACCTGGCTAGTGTTTCTGGCTGGGGTCTGTGTTTTTTGGGGCCTTCTGCTGTGGTTCTTTCTACCCAGCTCGGGGGCTGAACTGAAAACCCACCCGGTGTTGGAGACTTCGTGTCCTTGGCAGGTCAGAGTCACCCTGGTCTTGTCTCCCTTAGGACGCCCCACTGCCCCATGTTTCTGTCTACAGTGGATGCGAGGAGGGGCATCTCAGTGACTCAGCACACTGTGGGGTGCCTGTGCCTCTGGCTCTGGCAGCCCCAGCCAGCAGACTCCAAGGCGTGGCCTTTGTAGCAAGTCTGCCACTGTGTGTAGCCAAAGAGCACTACTAATATGCATGTGTGACCTGAAAATGACAATATAAATGGTGGTGCAACACATGTATAGGGAGGCAAATTTTAATAAAAAGTCTGTTCTGCAGTTCAGCCTCTCTGTAAGGATATAGAAATTCCAAACTGTCAGGAGGCCAATCAGGTTCGAAGGGCTCCTCCCTCATGCAAAGTGGACCCAGTGAAAGAACCAGGGCTCCATCGACATTAGATGTCTTTGATTAATTATGGACCAAATGCATCCCATATGGGGAAGACGTGCCCCTAGGCAGTTAGAAAAGCTGGCGGGAGCCAAAGCTTCCTGAGGAATGCTGGATGTCCTCTCATGCAATGTGCGGAGGGTGCAGGCTGTACAGAGGGAAGGTATGAGAGTCAGGGTTTCTGTATGGGGAAATGGAGCACGTGGCCCGTCAGCAAGTTGTATATCTCCCAGTGGGTGTAGCTGGTAAGGCACTGGACCCAATAGTCATGCTCGGTCTGCCGCAGCACTGGGAGGGAACAGGCCAGATGAGGGCAGCCAGTCATGTTCAGAGGCAAACCTCTGGGACAGAGCTCACTGTGAGAAAGATTTCATATGGAAATCTCCAGGGGGGGATGCAGAAGAGCTACAGAGTCTAGGAAATGTGTGGTTGCCATCTGGGCTCTAGTATAATCAGGAAATCAGATCTGTACAGTGGGAATGCATTCAGGCAACAAATATTTATTGAGTTCCTACAATGTGCGGGCATGATGCTAGTTGCTGGGGACATGGTGTTGGTGTAGATAAACCCAGTCCCTGTCCTCACTGAGATTTCCATGCCATCAGAGCATATCACTATAGACAGAGTATTGCATGAAGAATGTATCAGGACTCTGTGTGCAAAGGTCCAGGGTTCCTATGATCACACAGTGGGGACACCCATCTCTGAAATGACTTTTGAGGGTCCTAAGTGGTGAAACACAGCTTTCTTTTCTTTTTTTTTTCTTCTCCATTTCGTCATCTACATGCTCACACTCCGTAGAGGAAGAAAGTTTGTGTCAGGTGTTACAGAATCCCTGAATATTTGCATTTGGAGGATCAGCCTTCCTACTTTAAACATGAAGATACTGAAGCCAGAGAATGTAAGGAACTTGATCAAAATGATGAAGCTACCTAGCAATAGAATTTAGGTGGAAATCTGCTCTCTCAACTCCTAACTTAGTATTCTTTTCCCTTTACCATTGTGTTGCCTTTGCAAAATGAGGCCAATTTGGGGAAAGTTCATGGGCATTTATGGCCAGCTTCTCTCACTCTGAAGAGTTAATGTTTTAATTGGCACACCAGAGCTAAGTCTGCAGGTGGGTAAGTGTGGACAGGTGGAGAATCAGCGTCAAAGGAGAACCTTCTGGTCAGCACCTGACTCTCTCAGCAGAGGTCGTGGCGACTGGGGATTGGCGCATCAGGAAATGGATGATGCTGGGATGCTGTGTTCTGGGACCCTGAGGCTCAGCAGGGCAACTATATTTTTCAGAGAAAGGGGGGGCTGATTTTCTCTAGGAAGCCTGTGGGGCAGTCCCATGAGGGAAACTTTGGAGCAGGCACTTTGGGAGACAATTACAAGAATGAAGAAAGTGCTGGTTGGAGGGAGAGGAAAGTCTTTGAGGGAAAGAAATTATCTGTGTCAAAGAACTTCCTTTCCCAATCATGCAGATCTGGGGAGGCTGAGCAGAAGACATGGTGGGAAGGCTGCAGGAGATGTGAAAAGAGCTCCAGGACTGCCCCCTCCCCGTCCAGTCCCCGGGGCTTTATTAAGGGAACCAAGGACTCTTAGGAGAGTGAAATGTTAAATTTGCCCAGAGAAGTTACTTTTCACAGGGATGTGAGATGTGTGAAAGACTGATATTTCAGGAATGAAATTGGCCATATCAGCAGCGCTGGTTACAGGATCTTTGGGACATAGAGGTGATTTTCTGACTGCCCTAAGGAATCTTTCTCAAGTAGGTTGTCTGAATCAGCCAACCTATGGAGGAAAAATGTGGATGGTCTATGGCATGGATTTTGGAGTTACGTAAACTGGACTGAAATCCTGTTTGACTAGTTGCCAACCAGGTGGGCAGGCCACTCAGACTTGCTGAGTCCTCGATCCTATGTACTATGAGGTAATAACTTATACGTTGCAGGGTTATTGCAACGGTAAATAGTATCTAAACACCCTGTAATATGTCTGGTTTGTAGCAAGCACTTAAATGGTAGCTGTTACTAAAACAGGACAATAGAAGGTCCTACCCCTGAAGCCAAAAAAAGGTTTTTGGAAATGGAACAGTGTTTTAATGAGGGAGCCTCAGAATCCAGAGATACCAGCCAAAACAATCAAAATGGAACCCAGACGGGTGTTTATCCAAGGCGCTTTGCTTCCTTCCTCCACTACTCTGCCCTGGAGCCTGCCGGGAGAATTTGCCGGCGCCACCTACTGGTCATTCCTTGAAACTACAAATTCTTTTTCTAGATTGGGCTCCTGGGTGAGTGGGATACTAGGGAGAGGAGGGACAAAAGGAAACTAGTAGTTTTGCAACGGTTTTGATTACTTCAAATTTAGATGTTTGTAAATAAGGTGTTAGAGTCTGGATATTTTGTTTGGTCTTGTGTTCAAGATAAATATCGTTTTATTAAAACTTGTCACAGCAGCATCCTGTAGGAGAGAACACAGGATCTTGCTGGGATGGAGCTAGAACAGCTTCCAAGTGGCAGCATTTGGAAATGCTTGTTCTGGGTAGCTCACCCAGGCCACTGTCAATGTGCTTTTTGTCCGTTTTAAGAAGCAAGAGAGGCGAGTGTTACCAGCCCACTCAAGTTGGTCAATTTGTCATTAACATCACCTCTGTTTACTACATGGGGAAAGTGATGCACATACAAGGAAGAAACCTTTTCCAGAAATCCTCTGTGTGCCAGAAGAAGAGAGAGATCCAAATTAGGGAGCTGTCCTACATTTTGTTTTGAGTTTTTGTTTGGAAGCATTTTTCCAACAGAGAAGGCAAGAGCGGGCTGCTTTGGCTCCTCACTCCTTGGCGGGGTTTAATGATCGTCCCCAGTTTGGAGCTGCTCTGAGCCTAACTATCAGTAAGACTAGTAGGAGGCCTCACTAGGATTAGAAATAAGGGGAGATCGATCAACAGACCTCCATTAAGCATGACTAAGTGCCAGGCCTCATTCTGGTTCCTACGGAGGCAAAGATGTCTAGGACTTGAACTTATCCTTAAGAAGATGACAGTGGAGAAGTGAGAAAAGGAGACGAAAATGTAGTGGTACTAGGTAAGCATATGACAGTGAGGCAAACAATGGGCCCCATAAGACAGGAGCATCCTTTTTGGAATCTTAGAGAAGGAAGCATACATGTGTTTAGTTGGAAGTGGTTCTGGATCTCTGAGATGACAGTTCAATTCCATGTACCTTTTGTGTATAGAGAACATTGTTGCAGATCTCTAAGGCATTTGGAGAAGGATAAGGTTAGGTACCCTTTCCTGTCCTCTGAGTCCTCCCACTCCTACAGTGTACAGCATAGAGGTCAGGAGCACTATTTCAGAAATCAGCCCACATCTGAAAACTCCAGCACTTACCAGCTGAGTGACCTTGATCAAGTTATGGAACTTCTTTGTAGTAGATCTTGTAGTCAATCAATAAACTTGTATCGAGTATCATCTGTGAAGGCTGTTATGGTGACCATAGCAGGTGAGCTGGGGGTTAGGGTGCCTAGACGCATAAGGGATATGCAGATAGAGATAAACATGGAGGGAAGGGCAGGTAGCATAACTAAACAAAGCTACCTTCTCGAAGTGGCCTAGGGCATCTTCCAGTTCTCAGCCAGATCTCTGCCCCAAAAGGACAGACTCTGGTGAACGGCCAAGTGGCAATGTGTTTTAGTGTTGCTTCCATCCTTTCTTTTCTTTCCATTTTGTTTATGCCCCGCAGCACTGGGCCCACACTAGCGTGTTGGTGGGAACCTGCTTGCCTGGTTACAGGGCACTGCCAAGGAGCCTTCTATAATTGCTTCCTTTCTTTTATTTTCTGGCATATTTATTAGTTTGAAAAGCCCTTGGCAATCAGGAAATTCCACTTCCCTCTACAGCTCCTTTATACTTTCCTTGGTATATGCCCAGGCCACAAATACTTGTATATTACTTGGTTTTTCATGGACACTCCTTATAAATTCTGAGGCCCTGATGGGTTCATTTCTACCCCCAGGGGTGGGAGAGGGAAAAGAGAGTGGAAGGGGAGAAGAGAAGGCATCTGGACACTGAGGTGTTCAGAGTCTGGGGTTTAGCATATCACGCTGACTGGTCATCTCAGTCCCCCCTCTCCTCCCCAGGTCTGAGCACCTATCCCCTAACATGACTTCCGGAGGGAAGTCTTCATGCCTGTGGAGGCCTCTTGTGAGGAAACGGTAATACTTTGAAAATCTCTGAAACTGAAAGTGAAAGAAATGGACTCAAGTTGTAGCAGAGGTGCATTAGAGTTGTTAGAAGTAGGTTTTTTTCCTGATAGAGGTAAAATGCCCTTCTGTTTATTAAAATAATATATGTAGGGGTGCCTGGGTGGCTCAGTCGGTTAAGCATCTGCCGTCGGCTCAGGTCATGATCCCAGGATCTTGGAATCAAGTCCCATGTTGGACTCCGTGCTCAGTGGGCAGCCTGCTTCTTCCTCTGCCTCCCGTCCCCCCCTCGCTTGTACTGTCACTCTCTTTCTCAAGTAAAATCTTTTAAAAAAACCAATAATATATGTAAATATGAGTGAGTGTCCTCTAATTGTGACATGGCGGTATAGTGTGGCCCTATCTGTAGGCACCGGGATCAACTAAATGTCTGGTGTGCTTAATAACAAGTAATATTCTTTAATCTTCTGATTCCATGAATGCCTCTAATCCTTAAGTCTTTCACAGTTTGACTTTTAGAATAGTTTTCTTTGGCTTATTAGTTATTTTTTATATATAGATGCTTTGTTTTACCAAGTAGGTTATACATTTGTTGTTTTGACTCCTATTTCTACCGGAGCCTAGAATCGTGCTTTGTTGTTAAAGACAATCAAGTTTGATGAATTATCAATAGATCTTAGCTATTTCCAGGTTCTACCAGTGCCTCTACACTTATTCATTTTTTTTTTTCTTGAGGTGACAGGGAACTCTTCTGGTAATTCTACTATGAAGACTTCTTTTGTATTAGTATATTAATTTAATTAGCATATTAATTTAAACATTTATTAACTGTTTAATAATATATACCAGCCATTCTTAGGTGCTGGTAATGTAAGGCACTCCAAGGCCCAGTGCTAGATGGAGGGGTGTTGACTACCCACATGAGGAGACAGACATTCAACAGACATTCAATATAAAGATATATAGAGTCTTTAGGTAATGTAAAATGAAATACCAATTAATAGCATATTAATACCAAGTACATATGAATAATTTTAAATGGAGGGAGTGCTTTCTGCCTGGTATGAGAGGAGAGAGTTGCAGAGAGGATGTATTTGACCTGGAACTCAAAGATAAGTAGGAGTTAGTCAGAAAAATATGTTGGCGGGTGTGGGTAGAGAAAGAAGAACATTCTAAGCAGACGGAAGAGCATGGTCCATGGCGTGAGGCATGAAAGTGACTGACATTTCTGAGGAAGCTCGAGCAGGTAGCCTGGTAGGGGAGATGCAGACTGGGGTCAGAGTGGGAAGACCTTGAATATCCTGGGAAGGAACAGGGTCTGGTTCCTGTAGTCAGTCAGCGAATACCCAGCCGACATTTGGGGAGGCCTGTCTGGTGTGGGGGGCGAGTAGAGGAGGAAGAGTGGACAGGGAGGCTGATGGGGAGCTATGGTGGCAGGTCAGAGAGGTCAAGAAAGCCTGGGCTGCAGGGGTGAGCGTGGGAATCCAGGCAGAAAGCAGCTCCAAAACGAAGTGGCTCTGTGGGCATGGAAAACTGTCTCTGAAGGCTGTTGGAGCACATCACAGAGCTTGAAGAATGCCAGCTGGGCCAAGAAAGGAAGAAGACCATCAATGAGAATGGAACTCAGGCCATCCAAGCCAGATGACCCTAGGAAGACCTGTAAGAGCCAGCAGCTTTGTTAGTTAGTAGGTCATAGGTCACTGGAATAGGGAGCATCTCCGGCACCTGCTGGGACTGTGGATGCCTTATTTGTCACATTGACCGAGACAAGTAGTCAAGGCAGTTTTCACCATCAATCAAGCACAAAATCCAGCCACAGGTGGGCCAAGCTGTCTCTGTTTATGTGTGCAGTTGGTATGTGGTATTCCTGTCTACCCCTCTGCCCCCACCATGGGAGCTCCATGGTCAGTTAAGCAATAACGGGCTCACCATTCCATGGCATACTCTTCTCAAGGAATTGGTTTGTTTGACATTAGTCTCACATCTTACCCTTCTTCCTATTTCCTCTTCCAGCACATCTTCTGGGGCCTGGACCATTGCAGTAGTCTTCTAGCTGGCTCCTATGTATAGCCTCCCACTAGGTTTAGGAAGAAGACCCTAGCAGAGGCGTGCATAAAGGCCTCTGCTAGATCTTCCTAAACCCTCTTTTGCTTTGTAATCCCTCTTTAAAACAGATTCTTTGGCTCCTAGAAGCCTGGACAATAAACATCCTTAATCTGACAGGTGGCCCTTAGCAATCCTCCCAAACCTAGTCTCCATTATTCTCTTTTTTTTTTTTTAAGATTTTATTTATTTGACAGAGAGAAACACAGCCAGAGAGGGAACACAAGCAGTGGGAGTGGGAGAGGGAGAAGCAGGCTTCCTGCTGAGCAGGGAGTCCGATGTGGGGCTCGATCCCGGGCCTCTAGGATCATGACCTGAGCTGAAGGCAGTCGTTCAACCAACTGAACCACCCAGGCACCCCTATTCTCCATTATTCTTTAGGATTCAACGAGTATGGCCAAGCTGATTAATTCTTTATTTCTTATTCCTATTGTGGCCTTCCCACCTCTGTCAACCCTCACCTAAAGTGCCTCTCCTCATTCTGCCCTTCAAGGTTTCATCCAAACACCCCCCGCCCCCATTAAACATCCCTCCTCTAACATCTTGCAGCCCTCACTAAATGCATCACGTATTTGGTACCTGACAAGTGTGCCGATGTGCCCGAATTTCTCTTTCCAGAACAAGGAATCTTCTTCTGTCTCCTGTATTCCCATTACATCGTAATATTCCCTTGAAATAACACTGTGCCATGGATGTGTGTTGATAATAATGATTCTGGCTCAGCCAGGGGGCCAAATAGGTGTTAAATGGTATAAAGAATGGGAAGGGTTTAAAAATAATAATGCCTACCCTTTCTACTCATCCTAGTAGGTCAGGCACAGTGGTAGGCCCATGCTATGATTTAAGTGTAAACAACTGGTTGTGCCTCAATTTTTCAGATGTGCCAGCTGAGCCTCTGAGGAGCTCAAGGGGTCACACACTTGTGAATGACAGATATGGAAGTGGGTCAGCTTTCCAGTTCTAAGGTCACGTCCCTAACCTCTCAATGTGCCTCCTCTATCAGTAGCTCATATTGCCGATTGCATGGATTTTTTTTCATTGTTTTGTTTTTGGGAACATGTTGCTTCTTTGTCCCTGTTATTGTGTCTTGCCCTCCTGTCTAATAGAGGAGCAGCCTTGGTAGGAAGCAAGGAGAATGGAAGGGGTGTCACATGCCAGAGTGGTCAGGAAAAGGAGGTTGCTCAGCAGGTGTCATAAAAATGGATGGCTTGTGCCCTGTGCCTTAGAGTAAAGATGGAAAAATGGAAAGGGAGTGGGGAAAAGAGAGATGTTGACAGATGATGAGTGAGCACAAGTGTTTATTCATGCTAATGGAGTGGGGACGTGATAGCCACTCTGCCCTAATGGTTACAAGGAGCAGTCTCTTCACTGCAAAACACAGAAGTGTGGGGAATCTTCACCCTAGAGACAGAGGGACAGAAGACCCTTGACTACAAACACTGGCCAAAGCATTTCTCTATGGTCCGGCGTCACAGGCCAAAAGATGGGTCATGGGCAATGAAGACATTTTATATTGAGGGAAAACCTGACCCTGGTGCTGGTTTTGGCTCCTTGCTCTCCTGGGCCCCTCGCCCAGGCCACGGTGGCCCTGCACAGGGACAGGCTGCAGGAAGGTTCCTGGGGTCCAAAGAGTCCAGGCTCAGTGTTTTTCTCTTCCAAAACCAATCCAAGGAAGCATTTGGAGCTGCTTGCAGAATAGCCTCACCCCCGACCACTTGCTATCCACCACCCACCCGCCCCAACCTTCTCCCACAAGCTTCCACACATCAAACACCTGGCTTTCTGAATTGCTATCACCATGGAGCCAAGAGTGAGAAAAAGGGGAAGGGAAGGCGGGGTTATAAGGGGCACAGAGTAGTATAAAATGCCCCCATTGGCCTGTGGTCCAACAATGGAGAACTACCTATCTGCTCGGGGTAGACATTTCTCTTCCTTATGAATGTCCCGCTGCCTGAAATCCCACCAGTAGAGGTTTGCTCTGATAGTCTGTAGTCCTCTAGGGAAAGAGAAAACTTTAACTTGCTAACACCCTTATCAGAATTACTGAGCTCATCACAAATCAAATAAATCCATGGAACTGACTGAGGAAACGGAGAAAGGCTTAGAGAGCCAGTCGTTCCCGTCCTTTTGCCTGGGTCTCGCCTCACGGGTGCACCCCTCTGTTAGTTGTGGGAGGAAAATATCCAGGATAAAAGGAAAGGTGTTGATTACGGGACAGGGAAGCAAACAACTCAATAGTAAAACTAATTCTCATGATGTTTGCAGGCTTCCTGTGTGTTATCCCTTCAGCCTGCCCTCCAGACTTCAGTTGTCACTGACTCTCCCAGGACAGGAGCACAGAACAAAGGGGGGCAGGGAGTGGCCTTACTGACAGCAACATTTACCAGAGGCATTTGAGAGATGATTGTTTCCTCCTCAGAGCTGGCTGGGCTTTGAGAGAGAGATTCTGCCTGCGCCCGGAGGACACCAACAAATAGGAAGCCATTGACAGAATCAGAAAATTGTCATTAGTGGTCGGGTCCGTGGACCTGAGTCCCTCGTGCTATTATTAAGATTGTTATTTTCACTTCCTCAAAAGACAGTGGGTTGTAAGAAAGTGGGCTGTTGCCTGTGCCTCCCAAGAGCAAAGGCAAAGGAGAGAGATTGCTAAGGAATCATCCCGGTGGAGTTCCCACACCCAGGTGTTGTGTCCCCCCCACCACCACCACTAAGCCTCTCAGTGTGCTTGTGAATTTCATGAGTGATCTTTTGACATTGAAATCATTCTGGTGGCATCTCTGTGAGAATCTTGGATCCTCTCCTTCTGCTTGGGCTGAATATACACATAACAGATGTGTGTGACTATCCATATATTGTGTATGCATATGAATATACATTACATGTGTGAAGACACGTGTCTTTGCACCCGGTTTACATTAGAATATCTCCCCTCAGCCCTTGCATACACACACACATGTAACCTGTGCATGCCTGCATCTGTCCTTAACAGTTGGGTATATGTGCACCCTAGCATTTGCCAAAAACACAAAACAAAACTGAAAACTGCACACACAGAAAGAAAGGGAAGGGAAGGTGTCTAAGTCTCTGAAGCAGGTCGTCTTTTCTGCTTCAGGGCCCTTAGTCATTGTTCCCATGTAGACTCCCTCGCCGGCTTGTCCAGTCTGGAGGGGACGATATTCCCGGTGCTTATAGCCCAGGGGTCTGGAGTCAGGTAGTTTTGTTCAAATACCCACATGTGCTCTGGGACCTTGGTCCAGGGACTTGCCCTCTTGAAGCTTCAGTTTCCCCGTCGGAGGGACAGGGCCATCCTTGCTGCTGCTCCTACATTGTTGGCAAGGGATATGTGTGCAAACCGTGGGGCACCCTGCCGGCCCTGTGACAAGCTCAACACGGGTCTCAGGTTTCCTCAAAATGAACTGAAATCACTCATGCTAGAAATTAAAATGCAGGTATCCCTTGGGTGGCCGTGTCATCAATTCACGCCGAAGCTGCAAGGACCAGTATCATTCATTTCTGCCCGGGCAAATGGAAAGCAGAGAGGAGAGTCTGGAAGCTTCTCAGGGTAACTGCTGTTGCACCCCAGGGCCGTCCAGGGCCATGGGTCAGGTTCTGGTTCTGTTGTTACTGCTGGCGTGAGTGAGTCACTTCCCCTCGCAGGCGTGGGCACTCTGGAGGGTCTCTCCACAGTCCCTCTGGGCCTGATTTTTGGTAACTATGATGCCAGCCAGGCCAGGGACCGGTAACGAAAGCTGCCCTGAGGAGGGACCTAGAGTCCTCACCATCTTCTGGGGACTGGACTTTCTCAGTTTGATCGCGTGCAGGGAATATGTTTTGTTTTACTTACTCTTCCTAATGAGGGGTTAAAACATGTTCAGTTTTTAGATTAGCCAGAGTGGCTACGGGGCATCCGGACTCACTTTGTTTATGTGAGAAAGGAGCTCTCAAAGGTCAAGGCCGAATGACAGAGTCCGTCTTCCTAAAAAAGACAGATGTGTGAGCTACACATTAGAATCACCAGGGAAGCTTTAAAATTCCTGATATGGGGTACCCTGCTCAGCTCTTCTTGGCTCTTTCCACCTTCCCCAGATATCACTGTGGAGGCCCAGTGGATCAAACTGTACACATTTTCCAGTGTACATGGGGAGGGAAGGAGGCAGGGAGGGCTGGCATGCTGACCTGCTGTTTCCCATTTCCCACCCAGTGGGTGTCACTGAGTATTTGCTGAAGATCTCTTGTTTGATGCCTGCTGCAGACAGAAGGGTACAGACTGGATCAGTGGTTCTTAGTCCTGAATGACCGTCAGAATCACCCGAAGATCTTCGAGAAAATACAGATTCCTGGGCCCCACGCTGATTCGCTGAAAGAGAATCTCTGTGGGTAGGAATGAGGAACGATGGTGATGATTATTATGATTTGATTTGATAATCAGTCAGATTCAGAGGCCACTGGGAAGTAAAGACTCAATTTTTATTTTCCAGAAAAAGAGATTTTGCATCTTTCCTTTTGGCCATCCAAGGGCTCTGGGGTCCACTAGATAGACCACTTCTGAGCTGGGGTACCCAGACAAGAGATGCATCTTCCCCAAGCCTCATTTCATCATCACCACAGTGTACCCACTTCATAAAAGTGTTGGGAATTAAATGAATTAATACATG
Source organism: Spilogale gracilis (assembly GCA_004023965.1). Lineage (NCBI taxonomy): Eukaryota > Metazoa > Chordata > Mammalia > Carnivora > Mephitidae > Spilogale > Spilogale gracilis. Next base: position 51,715 of record PITA01002764.1, on the reverse strand, counting down.
TAAAATGTTTGGCACATCACAGATGTTCAGTAATTGTTAACCATCATTGTGATCCATTTTGTAACTCAAGTAGAAGCTACAGACTAAGAGAGAAATTTGGGAGTTCAAAGAATATGATGTAAAAAATTCTGGCTTTGAGGTCTGTGGCCAGAGGGCGTAGACCAGTTTTAAATTTGTGTCTGAACCAAGAGCTCTGGAGAGGACTAGAGCAATGCTATACACATCACACTCAAGACAAAGTTGCAAAGAGTAAAGGCCATCTCTGGGAAATGGTGAGGTCCTGATTACCATCCAAAATGAATTAATTGGCATTCATTTATTGAGCACCTACTGTTTGCTCAGCTTGATGCTTGGTAGTGTGACATAAGAAAGGACAGTATTCCCTTCCTTTGGGACATTTGCAGTCTGGTCCTGGGAAGACCACTTCGTACTGTCGGAAGAACAGGAGCCAGATGAGATAATGTATAATTAAGTGCTAAATTGTATCATTCAGACTCTCCAGGGCTAAAGGATTCCAGGGTGGGAACTCAATGAGCCCTGAAGATGGTGAGGGGCTTCTTGAGAGTGTAGGGAGAGAGCCCTGAGTCAGGAACCTGCCAGGGACACATGGAAGGTGGGGCTTCTTGGGAGCATCCTGGGACAGGAGTCAAATAGCCGGGGTCGGGATGATGAGCAGCTCGCCTGCCTGGGATCCCTGAGCCACACGGCCCCTTCCATTGGGGTCATTTCCCTCTGTGACCTCTGGACAGCTTCCAGTGGTCTGTGGGCCTGCCATCCACTTCTGGTGGTGAGCATGTCCTCAACAGGGGGACTGCCTAGGAAGCGCTGGGCTCCCCGCCCTCGGCTCAGAGCACCATCTGGGGAGCCACTCAGCTCCAGGGGTGGGTGACTCTGCTCCCATAGGGGACTTCAGTAGAAATCTCTGTCCCAGAAGTCTAGCTCCATATCCTACTTTCTTCTGTGGATCTTAAAAGTTTTCCAGTCTTGTAAAAAAAAATTTTAAATAGTCAAATTTTTTGCCTTATGTTAAAAATGCTGCAGCCTTATTAATTCTCCTCCTGGAGAATCACAGATTGCTCATTAACATATTCAAGGTTCAGAGAAGTCTTGCAGCAAAGAAGCACAGGTCACCTCCAAACTTTCTTAACCAAAGAGCACTTCTTCCTACCGAGCACCTATGTATGTTCTGAGAAATGAGCATCTTGGGCTCCTCTCCTGTGGAAAAACAGGGATAATGAGGTCCTATAAGGCAGAGTCTGAAGGAGCCTTACGGATAGCCTCTGCCCTGCCGTCTTCCTAAGGAGGCCCAGGATGCTTCCTTACAGAGGCCCAGGATGCTGACGAGATTTTCCCTAGATTCCCCAGCCTGGCCATGAGAGTGGTGGGGAGCCCCAGATCCTACTCCTGGTATAATGTTCCTGAGTTGTTAACCAGCTGGAGATAAAAATGAGAAGAGACTAGTCAGGCTTTCCAGTTGAATGAACTATCAGTGCAGTTGAGAGGCTATTTTGAAGACATTTTAGGTTTGTTTCTGGGTCAATAATTTTACAAGAGAAGTACAATCCAACTAATTTATTAGGAAAAAAATGTGTAAACTTTGGTTCACTTACAAGAAGAAGTGTTTGGGTTTCTGAAAAAGATACCACTTTTGAGGCTGGAGGATTTTTGTGACCGACAAGTGTTTACGAACTGAAATCTGCCTGCCTGGGCTCCTCAGTGAGATGGTGAGACGGGCTGGCTGGATCCCTGCCCTGAGGCCACATCCATAGCTCTTTAACCCATTCGCCACCCCTGACCCTGGGCTGGGGGACTCTCCCCCAACAGACAGGACGGTAGAGTGGAGGGTGGCCAGCCCAAGTGCTGGGAAGCAAACGCGAAGTGCACCTCGCAGAGGAGACAAGAGGGTGGCGGCCAGGCTCTTCAGAGGTAAGCTGTAGGAAGCCTCCCATTCCTGGAAGCTCCTTCCCTTGTATATCTGCCCTCCTGGAAGCCCGTGGACTTTTCTTCTGGCTGGTGGCAGCTGTCCACCTGTGTCTGCCCTCTCCCCTCTGACAGTCCACAGACGGCTAGGGTTGGGGGAGGGGCACTGGCCACTTGTCCTCTCTTACATATGTGCTTTTTCTTTAGAAGGGTTAAATACATTAATAGCTTATTCACCAAAATGTATCCAGACCTATTTTTAGTGCTTTGAACATGTTGACTCTTACATAAGATTCATTCAGTATATATAAACTATTCAGTAAATATTCCCTCATGAGAAGAATGGTATTTTGGTCTGTTTTGTTTCTCTGGCCTTCATGTTCTAATTTAGGACTGGGGAGCACGTTGACTCTATCTCCATGCTGGTTGCCTTCAGACGGAGTGCTCTGGCTGGATCCCATTGCCTTTGCACGTTTATGGGGGTCTGTGCCCTGCTTGGGAGGCTTTGCAAATGCAAGACACACATCACAGTACGAGTTGGGCAGGCCAGAGAGCAAGATTCCGAGCTGGCTCTCATGGCGTGGAGAGAGGGTGGCCCAGTGCCCTGTGGTGCACCATGTGGGTGGGGCACATCGCTCTGGACCCTCTGTCTCCTTTTCACCTGTTTCCTCTTGCATCTCCTCCTTTGGCCAAGCTGTGGGAGCTTTGGGCATGAACCGGTGGGGACATGGTTGAGTGTTGGAGTCAATGTCCTGGCTCATGAACATGGCTTCCGGCCATGCAGATGTCTTACAGATTGGAAAATGAGTGAAGGAATCGGTATGAGTGTGCTTGGGCTGCCGTAGAAAAAGTCCCACAGACGGGGTGATGTGAACAACAGGAATGTAACTTCTCATAGTTCTGGAGGCCAGAAGTCTGAGCTCAAGGTGTTCGGAGGGTTGGTTTCCTAGGAGGCCTCTCTCCTCGGCTTGTAGTCAGTCACTTTCTCCCTGCATCTTCACACCAAATTCTTTCCATACATGTCTGTATCTACCACAGTAACCTCATTTTAACTTATTTAGCTCTGTCAAAAACCCTATCTTGACATATAGTAATGTTCTGAGGGACTGGGGATTCGGACTTCCACTTGTGAGTTTGGGCAGGGAGGACACGTCCAGCCCTAACAGAATCCACTAGTGGATTTGTCTAGATGGGCAGGACTGCTCTGGAGGGTTGTATAGATGCTGGGGGCTGGGGAGAGCCCCGAACACTGGCGTGTCTGGGACAATGGGCTGCTTTGCAGTCAAGGCCGTCTTGTTGGGCTTTCGTCCCCATTGTTCCCCCACACCGCAAGGGTGTGCGGTAGCTGAGGGACTATGGAGGGAGGCCTTCCAGCAGGCCCACTGCTTTCCAGGTGACACGGGGCCCTTTCTCACGGAGAGCCCCAGAGCGCCTGGGAGGCGACTCAGTCTTCTTCACCTGCTGGATGTGGGATGGGGGATAGGTTGCATTTTCACTGCTCCAGTCAGAGCTCTTGAGAGTTCAGACAAGGACAGATGAGAAAATGTTTGTCAAGGACTTTGAACTCTGGTGGAAAGTGAAACATCAGATGGTGGATTCTGGTGAGTTCAAGTGTGTCAGAGAGTCCATGCAGCCCATGTGGGCCTGCATGTGCACACGTGTATGTGTGTGTTGCATGTGTGTGAAGGGGTCCAGGGGGTTTGAGAAGGCACAGGGCCCTAGGAGAAATTTGGAGAGGAATACAGCCTGGGAGACTTTTGGGATCGTCAAGTCTTTCCTCCCTCGTGGTCAGGCCGCAGCAGGCCGGCGGGGAGGGCACAGGGAGCTCACTTGCTCACTGGCCAGCCATCTAGGAAAAGCTCCTAGCTTTCTCTGGACATGTGAGATCCCCTGTCCTGCAGGCTATTTTGTCCCCATGTTTGTGCCATCCCCACCATGGGAGCAGGGCCAGAGAAACTTCATAAGGCTGGGAGAACAAGCGTCAGCTCACGTAACTGAGGGTCCGGGGGAGGCAGACCCATGGTCCTTCCCCTCCATCAAGGGACAGAAAGCAGGTTTCTAACAGACCACTGAGCCCATCTAGACCTCCCAGGGAATGAGCTCCCTCTGCCCTGCACAGCACGTTCCTGGGAGCTAGGCCAGCCAGGTGCTTTTAAATTCAAAAGATGCTCATTGTGTCTGAACACAGAGCTCAGTGAGGTTCAACATGTGGGTGCAGAGCAAGGCTCGAGGGGGAAAAGAGGCACAGGTCAGGGTGAACCCAGGATGTGGATGAGAAAAGTAGCAGAGGCTTTCAATTTTTATGGAGTTTTAATCTTGAATGTGACATTAAATTCATACCTAGTTGAATACAGCTCAAAGTAGTTGATGGCAGCCATGTGGCCATGTCTTTAGAATGATTGCTGCCTGGGCGTCAGCCCCATCCTGAGCCAGTCTGAGGACCGCTGGGCAGAGAGAGTGACTCCTTTGCTGGGGCTGAGGGAGGCGTCTGACCATCCGTCTTCCCTGAGCTCCTGTCCGGCCCCCAGATGCGCACACCGCAGGGGTAGCTACTCCATCTGGCTCTTCAGGTCACCCCTGCCCTGCCCGTTTCCAATACCTGCGCCGAGAAGCATAGAGTCTAAAATCTGAGAGAGACGCCAGCATCACCTCATTCAATCCCATCATTTTACTCTAGGGAAGGCCAAGTCACAAAGCAAAGTTTGTGGCAGAGCCATAGGGAGGCCAGCGCTCCCAGTTCCCAGTCTGGTGCTCCTCCCCTATGTGACAACTTGTCTTATCTTGGATGCTCTCCCCACCGTCCTGCCCTTCTCTCCACTGTGCATGCTTGCAGTGGTTCAACTCAGACTGGGTGTCCTCCTTCCCACCCTCCAAAACACAGCTTGCTAGTGAGGCCGAGTCGTGATGTAACAGTAACAAAACCAGACACCTTTCTGATGCTTACTTAACTCATTTAATCCTTGTGGACATTCCCCATTTTAATGGTTGAAGAAGCCAAGGCATGAAGAAGTTAAGGAGCTTGCCGGAAGTTACATAGCAATGGCTGGTGGAGCCAGGATTTGAAACCAGGTAGCCTTACCCCAGGTGCCATGTTCTTAACCAAACCTGTCTTTCCTATGAAGGAAGACCCACTGAGCCACTGATCCTATTGGATGGCAGGCTGCTAGGGTATGAAAGGGAGTTTGGAAACTTCCAGAAGCTATGGTCTGGTTGTGGGATTGATGTTTCCCAGGCTCTGGCTCATGGTGAGCAGACACGCTACACTTTCAGCGTATGTGCTCTTGTGGTCAGACACGTTCCAGGGCCCAACAGGCCGGCAGGCAGTCTTCAAGGAGAGACTGGCCTCCCGTTCGGGCCTGCTGTCGTCTCCTGAGATTCTGCTAGAGAGCATGCAGACTTGCAGGACCCTGATGTCCCCCACAAATAGCTACTCCAAGCGCGAAGACTTGAGTAATCGTAAAGTCGGGTCCTGTAGTCTTTTGTCTCCTGGAATATAAAGTGAAAGGGGAACAAACAAATAAATAAATAATTCCTCTTCCTCTTTTCCTCATCTCCAAATCCTCAGACTATCATTCTTTTCCCAAAACCCACACTTAGGCTCTTCTGACCTCTGCATATCACACACTGTCTTCCAAAGATAATCAGATACACTTTACTTGTAAAAAGGGTTTGTCAGTCAAAAAAAGTTGAAACACGCTTGTTTAGAAACAAGCTGATTTGCCACAGGACCTATCATTGGAGTCTTAATGTGCAGATATTCTTTGGAAGAGGAGCCAATGCACATCCATCTCACATGCAAATGAGATAGTGTTCCCAAAGCCTGTTTGTCTGGGAACTGCTCCGGCAGCAGCAGCGGGAGGAGAAGAGGTCGTGTCCATTTGCTGTCAGGGGAATTCCACATCCCCAGGGACGAGAGTTGGGGGAGGCAGACTCCTTTTTGCCACACCACCCCTGCTACCTAGAACCCATTCTTAGTCACCTGTGGGGAACCCACCTGAAGCATGAGACATCCTCCTGCCAGCCCACTCTGCCTCCACTCTCAAAAGCGCTGGCATCTTCCCTCCCATCCACTCCTAGGGCACAGCCTGGGGATGCGCAGGGCTGCAGGTGTGACTTGGACGTTAGATCATCCCAGGATTGCGTTCCAGGCTCCCGCTGATGTGCCCCCGGGGGCTGCTGCCAGTGACACTGACCACTGCGCTATCCTCTATTTTCTGCGTCTAAGTATGGGCTCAGGTTTTTTGGCAAAGGATATCATGGTCAAAATAAAATCTGAAAGCTGTAGGTTTAGTTAATTGAGATGAACTAAGGCTCTGAGATGCCTAGGGAGCTGTACAGGACCACACAGCTTCTTGGAGGCAACGGAGCCGTGACTAGAATCCAGCTCCCTGCTGCCCAGAGTTGGTAGGTCTCCCACTGCCTGGCTGTGCCTCTCAGCAAAGCTCCCTGGAGCAGAGGCCAATGGCCTGCAACTTTGGTTCTCAAATTTGATTGTGCAGCATAATCACCTGGGGCACTTTCTAAAAATTACAGAGCCATCCCATCACAAAAGACCAGAACCATGTGGAATGAGCCCAGCGAGGTCGTCTGTGAAAGGTGCTTCATCCTTTGAGGTTGGGAATGGAGCGTTCTTTTCCGTGATATGATTGTTGAGCACTAAGAACCTTCGTCTGCTCTCTGGTGCATTTGAATTTGCACAATCTCTGGCAAGGGCATGAAAGTGCAAATTCTTCTGGTTTAAGCCCACTGTGTCACTAACTGGCCACACTCAATTCTAAGAGACCAATACAACTGCCCATCATTGTAGACTCTAAGAGAGGCTATACCAAGTGGGCTTATTTAAAAGGAAGACCCCTGGCTCTGGCCCCAGAGATTACCATTCAGGAGGTCTGGAGTGGAGGTCAGGAACCTGCATATGTAACTAGCACACTCCCTTTCCACCCCCACCCCATGTGGTTTTGATACAGTGACTCCTTGAACGACACTTGGCGAAATGCTGACGTAAGCCATAAAGACCCAAAACTGCTTAATTATAGGAAGCATTCAAACACCCACATACTAGGATAGGAGGCTAGAAACTCCAGTCCATGACTGTCTAAGTGGGTTTGAAAAAGAAGCAAGACATTTTAGTTTTTAAGGTGGGTAAACATGTAACACAGTGATATCATCTTGATCATTTAAAAAAGTACTTATTAAGCACTGCTTTTGAGGTGGCTTTGCAAACACCTTATGATACTCAGTGATCTACACAGAGGTGGTCCCTGCCTTCTGACCACTTACAATCCAGGAAGGAAGGAATGAGGAAGTGGAGCAGACCTGGGGGTGGAATGCTGAACACCCAACACAGTGCATGAGAGACAGCTGGGATTGCCCTGGTTTCCAGGAGGGAGCTATCTGGGGCTACCTGCAGAGACATCCATGGTAGCCGGGGGGCTGTGAGATTCCCAGTTAAAGCTCCATATGTGGTCCCCTGAGCCATTCAGCTCACCACTCAGGCCACTCAGTCTACTGTTGTGAGAGCATTTACTATTCAGAACCCCTTAACAACTCTGAGTTCATTTAACCCTTAATAACCCCATCAGGGAAGTTGTCACATTATCACCACTTGACTCACAAGAAATGGTGGCTTAGAGAAGTAACTTACGCCACGTCAAGGCCTCAAGTTCAGGTTTGTCTGAATCCAGGGCCTACCTCTATTCCCTTCCAGTTCCTCAGCTGGAAAGATGGGGTGATACCCTGTCCCCTGCCTCCCAGTTAGATTTTGAGGATGCAGAATTCTTGAAGTGTATCACCAGCAAATCTAACTTGGCTTTTGAATGAGTGGGAGGCAAAATGACATTGACAAATAATAGGATTTACATGAAGTTTTGATTTGTTTGGAGAGATACCATAAAACTTTTAGCATTGTTTAGAAATTTGACTTCCAAAGGAGCAAATGCAAGCCTTCCTTTCTCAGTTCTGAAGAGGGAAATAATATGGTCGATGCCTGAAAGTACAGAGTGGGTTATATTTAGCTCTGCCTAAAGGCAGGAGGATGGACTAGATGAAATTTGCAAAGGCCTTCTACTCACAGGAATCTTTCATTCATTGGGTTCCAGTTCTCAGTGCGTAAGAGGTGCCAAGGACCCAGTGTGTTTTGGAGATATCATGTAACCATCGTAATGTTCTCAAGCACATCAGAAAAACCAACTGTTGCCTCCAAACACTCTTCTTAATGCAGATGGAGTTTTCTGTGAATCCTGGAAAATGCACTCGGGTGGGAGGTAGATAAGGAATGGGAAAAGGAAGACAACCCCAATTTTAGCAAACTAAGGGCTGGTGCCTATAACGATACAAAATACTTTCTAGAAATCTAATCCTGGTCATGGGTGTAACATCTTTCCCCAGGCTCTCGTCCTAGGCTTCCGTTCATGCTGATGGCAGCAAATGGCGGGGTTTCCCTTTCTCTGCTCAGAATCCACAGGACATCACTCTTGCTCTGAAGCTGGCCAGGTTCTTTCCTTATGTCAGCAGCTTGGGAGAAAGCCACTGTCACCTCATCTTTCCCTTGAAGCACATCTAACTTTACCAAATAGCAAACTCTGTCTTTTAGCAAACGACTTCCAGATGCTGGAAGCAGCGGCCAGTGGAATTTTATTGCCCCCAAACTGGTTCTGGGCCACATACTCCTGACTTGAAGGTAATTTGGAATGTAAACAGTGCAAGGCATGTACTGGAATTAATTAAAGCTACCCTGTATTCTCCACGGCCTGCACGACTGCAATTAACTGTTTACATTAACACCAAGCCAGGCGGATCAACGGGAGTGTGCGTGGATCCTTGAGTTTCACTTTCCCCATTTTCCTTTAGAAAAAAGGTGAAATTGGACCCAAGCTGGTCCATGTCCTCAGGGGTGACCATTAGCCCAACATAAGAAGAGGCTTCTTAAGCCATCTTCTCTACCGAAGTGCAGAGAAGACAGCTTATATGTGGGAAGCACAGGTAGAGGGTCACATGTTGCCCCAGAACCAGTGACAGGTGTGGCCCCGTCTACGAAGCTTATTTAACTAGGAATGCAGTATGTACCTAGAGGGATGGTTACAGCCATGGTGGGCCTGCAGAGAGAGCCATGGCATAGAGCACCTGGCTGCTAAACCTAGAGGAGGGTTTGGGGACTAGTTTTTTAGTTTCATGATGGCATTGAAAAGTAGGCAGAAAGTTGTGGAGATGGATAGTGGTGGCAGTTGCATAACAATGGGAATGCACTTAATGCTACGGAACCATATGTTTAAAAATGGTTCGAATGGTATATTTTATGCAGGATGATCAGGCTGTAAAGGCTCTTTGGGACAATGTAAACTAAGAGATGTGTCCACAGTGCAGTACAAAAGGGTGGAGTTGTTGCTCTCTGGGAATAGTTCCACACAATGCCAGGGAGTGTCCTGGGCATATATGGAAAATAGCAGGAAGCCGCACCCGGGGACCCATCGGTCCCTCACATCCCCTCCATGTCTCAAGTGACAACTTATGACAAGGAGCATGAAGAAAAGCAGAATAAGTGGTTATCTGCATTCATTATTGACTGTGGTCATTAAAAGAGATGAGGTCATCGAGGTTAGCCCCAATCCTACAGGATGAAAGGAGCTTCAAAATTCTTCGCTGTGGTGGGGGCAAATATCTGGGTGGCAGGCCACACACCAGTTGTTGTGTTGTCCAAACTCTGTGATTGTTGGAAATTCCTCCTTCTATTACGAAAAAGAAAATCCTTCTAACGTATGCATTGGCCCTCATTCTGCTCACTCATATTACAAGACTCAGAATCCAGTGTCATATTTTAAGCATCATGACATAGTCTTGCCCTTAAAAAAAGGTTATGGTCTCCTAAATCCCCCAGATTTTTTTTAATAGAAATAGTTATTGAGCAAGTTCTCCCCATCCTTGAAATTAGAGAAATTCGTTTAACCTGAACCCAGAAATGTACCATAAACCTCATTAGGATTCAGGATGTTGAGTTAGTCCATTAGATCTTGAGATATTGAATCTTGACTTCCTCACCCACTGTCCTTCCTAGCTTTGAGTGAGTCTGCATTTTCATCTGAGTTACAGTTCTGTGTATCGCGGTTTGATAGAAATGTACAGGATTTTGGGTCACGGAGCACAGAGTCCACATTTTCAGTTTATGGAGAACCATTAGTCAAAACTCGGTGGGTGTGGCAAAGCCGCTCTGAACCCACTGAGCCCCTCATCCAGCTCCTCGTTCTCCAGTCTGTTCCCAGGGATGGGTGGAGCCTCTGTTCGAGAGGGGCTCAGAGACTCTGTCAGTCAAGCCAGGCTAAAAGGGGAGCTTGGTCCTTGGCACATGGTAGGCGTTCACTACCTTCTGTGGGGTGAGTTAATCCTTGAAGGTACGGTTATCCCCAAACCTCATTGTAGGTCAGGGTTTACTTCATTCACACAAACCTCATTCGGGCTTTACTTCCTCCTCATCCCGGAGGGTTTCTTCAAAACTGGTCACAAAGTGAAGTGGGGGTTTTGATTTCTCCTGGCACCCCTGATAGGAACTACTCAATGGATACTAGCTCAGAGGTCTTTGGAAAGAGGAGTAGCCTAAGATTAAGGACCTAGAAAATCCCCAAATTTGAGGGGAGAGGGGGAACTCTATCCCTGTAATCAGTGAAGATAAACTAAATGACAGTTTGGGACAATATTTGGTTCCACTGGTTCACTCGGAACATCGATTCAGAGATCTGGGGACTGGATTTTCCTGACTTCTAGGAAGTGGAGGCCTTGCCCTCTGACAGAAACGCCTGCTCCTTCTCTCCCTCCCTCAGGAAACAAGTCTGTCAGGTAAGAGCTAAGAGGACCCAGGAGGGCCCTTCCCAGTGAAGCAGCATTAGCAGGTTGGTTGAGAATGAAGCAGATGGGGCTGAGGAAACCAAGCTCTCAACTGAAAAAGCTTTTATCGCTCTTTATCTATTGACACTTTTTCAATTAAGGAGCGTCCCCTGAGATGATCTATCGCCTCCCTGTCTGAGCAGGAAATAATTACCATCAAAGCCATTCCATCACTTGCCACACGTCTTCCTTGTGGCCAGAGAGGCTACAGGGAAAATCACCAGCTGCGGGCACAGGGCCCTAGCTCTGGATGTTGTCTATCTTTCGGGAAGGCTCAGCCCCTACTCTGCTCTCTCCTCCCTCTTCTTGGTCTCTTTGGGGCTGGCAACAATGGTAGGAGATCTTGCCGTGTCACTTGCCCCCTCTGAGGAGCCAGAGAGCCTGGAGCCCCCACTTTCTCTTATTCTCGGGATAAGAATGTCACTCATATATTCAGATGTCTGAGTATATGATCCAGTAGGGGTTACCTTAGGATCATATTTTTATCTTATCTTACTAAGGTTTTTTTCTTTTTCTTTTTGAGAGTTCAAAATTCCCCATGTCCATGATCTGATATTTTAAAATAAATAAATACAAATTTTATTGACCTACAACATGAATATGGCCAAACATGGAAGCTGTAAGCGCAGCTTGATGAGTTTGCCCTGAGTCAACCCTGGGTAGCCAGCATCCAGATCAAGAAATAGAGCATTATTTGCACCCTGTGTGTCTCCTTCCAGCCGCTGTCCCCCTTATCCTTAACCACTGTCCTGACTTGTAGCTGCATAGCTCAGTTTTGCCCTTTTTTGGTACTTTATATGAATGGAATCACACAATACGTACTTTTGGGTCTAGCTTTCTCCCCCTCAAAGTTATTTTGAGCTTCATCCGTTCTGTTGCCTGAAGTTGTTGTCTGCTCATATTCGTTGGTGGATAGTATTCCATAGTATAAGTAAACCACAGTGTGTATATCCATTTTGCCATTGATGGATATTTAGTTGGTTTTTTAAAAATAGTACACATATGCATGCACTTCATTTAAGGGTAATTTCTAGGAGTGCAACTCCTGAGTCATCAGGTACGTGTATATGTAGCTTCATTATTGCCAGTTTTACAAAGTGGTTCCACCAGTATGAATTGTTTTCACTATAATGTAGAACAGTTCTCCACTCCCCTTACTCCCAACTGGCATCTTGCTTTTCAGAAGGAAACACAGACATGTGACTTCTCCCAGGTGAAAGGTGTCAGGTCTTTTTGACCCCTCACATGATAACCTTTCCTGTGATGGGTACATGAGGGAAAAGGGCACATTCTCCCAATCCCCCTCACACTTTGCTTCAGCCTATTCTTCTACATCAACAATTTTTCATGGGGTGTCTTGCTGGAACTCCAAATGCTTAAACACAGAGGAGTCCCAGAGGAGTGGTCATCTTTTCCTTACTTATCTGGAGGATTTGGGCAAGTGTAAATCCCTGACTCTCTGATGGACATCACCCGTGACTGTCTGCTTTTTCTTTGTACCAATAATTGGGGAATGAGAGAGAAATGACTATTTGCTTCTTAAGATTGAATTGATGACAACACGGGATCAGCCTCCATCAACTCTGCTGATGAGTGCCTGTGTAAGCATGACACATGCTTGTGTATTTCTCCTCCCAGCTACCCGCCCTTCTTGCCTTCTCGATTAGGAAGCTGTGCTGTCAGCATGTTTGACTTATGAGGGGAAGAAAAGGTTCTCGTGGCCCCTTATGCCGCCGGCAATTCCCATCACGGGAAGAAGTAAGGGCAGACTTGTTGCTCTCTGAGCCTAACCTAGAGCTGTAGGGGTGCCTCAGTCACCCTCCCCAGAAGGGCTTGTGGGATGGGGGTGAAAGGGAAGAAAATCTATTTATTGAACAAAGAAAGATTAAGTTCTGAGCATTATTTTAGGCATGTTGATACAGCTAAGCAAATGAATGAATGAATGATCCGTTTTAAAATACAATAAAAGAGCTTCTGCTTGCTTCCCCAGAACAGAAATCTTAGATTATACTTAACACCTAGAGTAAAAGTGCTCTAAGAACACGTGGCTTTTTGATTAAAGTCCCTTAATGTTTTCTAACCTTGGAAGCCTCTTCTCATCAAAAGAAAGATCAGTATTGCAGTTCTTTGCTATATAAGACTCTCTTAGCTTCTCCAGAACCAGCTCTGAGGGTGAGAATAAACACAAGCCACGAGCTATGATCAGAGGATAGGGCTTTTGTGGACAGAGAGGTGACTGGGAGCCCTGTGCCCTAACCCAGGAGATCACTAGCTCCATCAAGAGAATGGGGTCTGGGTCTATTCAGCTTCCTCTAACCGGGGGCAGACCCCCAAAGCTGGACACAGCCAAAGCAATTAAGAGCATGGGTTCTGGTATCAAAGCCCAGCTTTGCTGTCTCCTAGCTATGGGACCTTGTGAAAGTGCCTGTGTTCCTCTGAGACTTCAGCTTTCTCATCTGTAAAATGGGGATATTCATACTGACCTCATCAGGTTGTTAGGAGGATTATATCAGCCACTGTGTGTAATGTGCAGGGCATGTGGGAGACATTCAAATGTGTTAGCTATTATTCTTGTTGGGGGAAAAGTTTCATCAGGCATGACTATAGGACACTCCTTTTGGTTATCTGCTTCATGCAGAAGCCAAGACAGAATGACACAGAACGCTCACATAGGACAAGGTCGTTAGAGGAAAAGCTCTTGTTGGTCCTGTATAAAACGCCAGGCGCAGGCTCAGGCATGCATGGCTAGAGCAGCATCTGTAAAGTCAGCTCCCTGGAGACCCCTGTAGCCAGAGATGTCCCCAACTATTTGTTGATGCCTGAAACAGTATTAACTCATTAGTTCACCAACGAAAAAGGACGGAGCTTCTACTAGGTCCAGGCCTTCTGGATTTATATTCATATATAAAATATAAATTTTATATTTATATTTATAAATTTTATATTTATGTATATTTTGGCACAATTTTTTTAAATTAAAAATGTTTTAAACGTAAAATGAAGTCAGTAAACAAATATTTGTTGCATCTCCTGAACAGAAGAAACATCGTGGAGGGCATGAGCACTGCGGACAAGGATAGGTCCTGCTGGCGATTGGCTGGGGAGACAGAGGGGGGGAGAGGCCAGTTCTGGAGGGGAGGGGTGTTATTCCTCCGGTCCCTTTGCTATCCTGGTCTAGTTGAAGAGATTTCAGGAGAGCAGAGAGAAAGATATGGTCACATTTGATTTATAATCAAACTGAAACCAGCCTTGGGAGCAATGGTAACACAATGACTTCAACTCATTCAAAGGAATAAATAACTGACATCATGTTTTAATTAGTGGGCAGAAGCTCAGGGTGGCTAAGCCCTAAGGAAATGTGCCATCTATGCATGCTATGGGGGCAGGAAGTAGACAGCAGTGGGGTAGAGGGTCCCAAGACACATTGGAAGGTTTGCTTGGGGCTGGGGGTGGGGCTGCTGAGTACCGGTGGCTTGCTTGTAACTAGCAATGACCAGGAAAGTGCCAGTTGTTCTAGCCTCATTGACTTTCCCCAGATCAGATTCATGAGGCATTTAAAGGCTTTGCTGCAGGCCCCCCAATTGAGTCTCCTTCTGGAGCTGGAACCCACACCATCAGAAAAGGTTTTCTTAGAGCTGCGAAGTACAATTACAGACCTACAGGTGGCTGCAAGTTGGAAGAGACATCTTCCTCTGTAGACACTTGAACAGTGATTTCAGTGTGGTGACAGTGCGGGGACTCTCATGGTGTTGGCCTGCCCTGTTGAGCCACAGCCCAGTGCCACACTGTGAGATGAAGAACAAGGGCAGGCAGATCGAATGACACTGGGATAGGATAAAGAGAGGCATCGTTCATCTATCCTTCCACTGGCCACCCACCTTCTTCCGATGCCCTCTCTGTGTCAGGCACTGTGTCGGCACAGGGCCACACAGTCCGTAAGGACGTGGCTCCTGTGAGTCTAGACACCTGTTGCCCAGGGCCTCGGACAACAGCGGTGGCAGAGTGGCTGCCGGGACACAGGTGGGGCCTCAGGGCTTGGGTGAGTTCGTGGATCCCACAGGGCAAGCAGACACTCATGCAGTAGGACCTAGGCAGAGCAGTACCTGGTGGGAAGTAAGTGCCACAAGGGAGAGAGATGGAGAGATGGAGAGAAGGAGCAAAGGAGGGAGGGAGGTGGAGAGAGAGGAAGTCAGGCAGGCCTACTCCTCTGAGTTCTACTGTCTGGAACAAGAGACTGAGAAACTCAAAATTGAGCTCCTTTTCTGATAATAGTGATGTCTTCCCAAGGGACTAATTCTCAGTCTCCAGAGGGGAGCTCAAAAGTCTCTCACATCAGTTCCTTCCTGGGAACATTAGGTTCACAGGCTCCCCTCCTTGAGAAAAGGGCCCCTAACCTGTGGTGTGTCAATAGCTCTGTCACCTGTCCTGGCCAAGCAGGGGTCACGGTGAATCCCCAAAGCCTCGTGGGCTCTCTCTCCTTACCCCACGGTGACCTATGCAACATGCAGCTGCCAGGAACCATGCGGGGACAGATCGCTTTCCCACATGGCAGTCCAGCAAGTGGACGGGCTGTCCTGCCTGGCTCCAGGCTCCTGACACCCCTTGTTCCCTCGACCTCTTTTGCTCCTTGGAAAGAGGTTGGCTGAACTCCAGGGTCCCCATGTAGGGACGCCAAGAGGTGAACCTGGGGTCTTGGGGGTGTGGCTGCACCTCTGCAGCTCACATGCCCGAGGTCTCAACACAGAGCTGCGCGGCCCTCCTAAAGCAGGCCTTGTCTTCTCCCACCTCTCAAACGCTCCTTTGACATCTCTTTGATTTCTTGGTTTGCCTTTGCTGTGGCTGTTGCTGTGGCTGTCGCTCTGATCTGACACGTCCACAAGTGCTGGGGGCTGGCAGGTGCTGCGCTGGGCTGGAGAGGGTTGAGCATACCCAGGAGGGAAGGCAGCAGGAGTGCTCAGGGGGTCAGGGCCGGATCCTGAGACAGCTCAGGGAGGCACCCCCTGACACAGGAGGATCAGTCCCTCATGCTTGAGTCATTTCAGTGTTTCAGGGAAAATACAAACTGCTTCCCAGGGCTGAGGAAGCCCCGTGAGCTATTCTCGTCTTGGCACCAGCTCTCTGCCCCGCTGCAGCGCAGGTCCCCTCGGGGGTGTTGCTGCAGGATGGTCTCTTAACTCTGCCATCACGTATTTCCTTTCCCTTCTCAGACAGCCAGTCCCCGCTCCGCCCCCTGCCCCTCGGGATTCTGTGTCTAGCTTGTCCAGTGCTCAGGCCACTGGGTGTGTCCCCTGCTGGAGGACAAGCCCCATTGTTACTGACCCCCTGGGCTCCTGGCTCCAAACTGAACAGAAAATTGGATTTCCAGTGGTTAGTCAGTGGCTGCACTCAAATCCTGGACTCCAGGCCCTGTGGGACGCAAGCTCCCTCCAACCCCTGCCTCGTGGCCTCAGCCTGACTCCAGGCAGTCTGAACGGCCTGACGCTCTGCCCTCTCTGATGGTCCCAGCCTTGCTTTCATTTATTTCCCATGCATTTGTTGAGTGTATATATTTTAGTAAAAAAGAAAACAGCAAATGCCCAAATATCCAATACCACGATGTCCTATTCAGGCGCTGGGTACGCACTTAGTCTGAGGAAATACAGAGCATTCAATAGCAATTACTGTAATTAGCAGAATGCACACGTGATCTGTCACCCTTGGGCCCCCGCTCTGTGGTTACCCAGCCTGTGGCATTTATGAATACTATAAGGAGCAGAGGAGGGAGAAGTTGGGGCAGGCGCCCCTGGGCTTTCTTCCCTCCTGTGGTGCACAGGATCTTTCCAGGTTGCCATCACCGCCCTCTAGGGCTGCCTTTCTCTGTGACCCACTCTTAGGGCACAGTGCCCCTTGAGAGAAGGACTGTATCAATTAAGCTCATCTCTGAGGTTTGCAGCCTCGGTCAGGCATTTAGACCAAGGCAGCTCGGGGCAGAAGCAGACGACAAGGAGGACAATATTGTCGATGTGCTTGAAAACCGTAGTCTGTCTGCACACACACCCCCATGACCCACCCCAAGCTCCCCTCCACACACACTGAGGGCTCCAGGATACTTACACATCCTGGGTGAGAGTCAGACCTGCTAGTTCTCCCCGAATCCTTGGATCAGAGAAGGGTTTCAATGGCCGTGGCTGCTATAGCAGCCCCCGTGTGAAGCTATGACAGCTCAGGCTGCAGCCTGGGACCACATGTTTATAGCCGCTCCATGATTGAAAATTAAAGGTGTGTGAGGCACAGCCTGGTCCTCTAGCCAACACAGTCCTGCCTGTTGGGCCCACCTTGGGCCGCCAGGGCCCCTGCAGCTGGCCGCAACCCTGATGGCTCTTCAGACCCTTCCACCTTTCCCAGGGGACCTCTTTTTGATTTCCGGGAGTGTGGTAGGGAGAAGGAGCAGGTGCCGGCTGCACCCCCGTCCCTCCTCTGTCCCCGAGTATAACAGGATGGATTCTGCCTTCAGTCCCTCAGTGAAGGCAGTAGAGCCCTGAAGTCCCCGCTGCTAGCAAGGTAGGTCAGGACCTTAGTTCCCCATCCATAAAAAGGATCCACCACCTTCTGGCCTGACAGGATGATTTAATGCAATACTGCCTTGGCATGGATAAATTAGTTAATTAATTAATTCTGATGAGTCAGTAAATACTGAGTACCTGCTGGGTGTCAGGCAGGAACTACGTTAGGTTCTGGGGCTGAAGCGGTGAGTAACATAGAGCTGACATTTCTGTGTGAGTGTGGAACGCATGGAGGGAACAGACGACTAAGCCAGTAAACAAAAAAATGAACAGGGTAGTTTCAGATCGCGATACATGGTACGAAGAAAGTAAAATCATATGGGGTGGCGGCTAATGGCAGTCTGAGAAGCTGCCATTGGAGCTGAGACTTGAATGAGGAAAAATAATCAGCCCTGTCACCATCTGGAGGAAGAGCATTGGAGGCAGAGGGAACAGCTCATGCAAAGGCCCTGAGGCAGAAAAGAGCAAAAGTCATGCTATGTTGTGAGAGTAGCTGATTCCTGACTATAAGGAATAGTGCAAATCAAGTTCATGTTACATCCTGAGGGGACCTGGGGGTGTACACCTCTGAGGGACTGCTGAGTTCCTGGGAGCCGTCCCAGATCAGCCAGAGCTATCAGAATGAGATGCAGCTGCTGAGACATCTTATTTTGTTCAAGAGCTAAAAACCCATTTATTTATAGAGCATTATTAAGAAATCAACTTAATTCGAACTTTTCATTGTGTCGCCTAACACTTGCGTGTGCATACTGTTTACCACTACTAGGTATTTGTCGTGCAAATGTGCCTGCTCTGAGGAGGGCCAGGCACAGGGATGGAGGACCTGGGGAGCTCCCACTTGCTCAGGAGATGCAGCCTGGTGGATCACAGGAGGTTCTGGAACACTCGATTTTGTGGCTTCTGTGTTTAATGAAAGTAGTAGTGGTGCTCCAACACGCAGAAGTTTCAGGGTCGACCGCGGGCCGGGAGGTGTGCAGCACCTTAACTCCAGGGACTAGTTGGCCCGCCACCATGCGGTGCCCCCGTGGCCCCTAATGGTCACGAGGCTCCGTGCACGTGCGCTGCCCTGCAGTTTCAAATCCCGCCCAACAGCACCATGCTCCGAACAAGCCTGAGGAGGCAAGAGAGCCTGTGTCCCCTCCGTTTTGCACCGCCTCTGCAGGACTGAGGGTTCTGAAGGTCCTCGCTGCGCACCTGCCCTTTTGGTCCGACCCGGCTGGTGAGCCCTTCTCGCCTGCTCCGTGCGACTGCTCTCCTCCGTCTCCTTCCCCCGTCCCGCCTCCCTCTCCCCTTCTCCGCACACATGCGGAAGACAGCCAAACACAGCTGCAGCTCTTTTTCCGGCAGAACTTGCTCCGTCTTCTCAATCTGGTAAATCACATTTCTGAGTAAATTTGAAGTTTAGAAGTTGCTCTTTGAGCTCACAATCCAGAAAAAAACAAAACCACCCAAGCAGCCTTTACTGGTGGCAACCCTTCTGGGCTCTACTCTTCCAGGGCCCAAGTACGGTAGTGCCCCCCACCACAGTTCTTGTCAGTGATGGTGGGGAGAGGGACTCCAGCTTCGGTGACAGAATCCAGGGGAGTGTTGGGTGCTGTTGGTGAGGGGAGAGTGGCACCCGCCAGATCACAGGCCGGCCACAGACCCGGAACCCACCCCCTCCCTTGCTGCCCTCCCCTTGCTGCCCTCTCACTGAGGTCCCCCACAGGCTGAAGGTTCTACTCTGAACCTGCCCCCTTCCAACCCTCAAGAGATGAGACTCCTTGCTCGATGATCACCAGCCCACCGCACGGCTTACTTCCCAGTAGCTCCTCATGCTTCTCTTTCCTAGGTTGTATCTTGACAACATGCTTGGGGAAACCACATTAATTCAGGAGGCACTCTAGCAGAGGTTGACTGGGGCTTTGTGGTGAGTTAGTGCAGGGAGTTAGGTTTCGCCAAGTTTTTGGAGGCCCCCTTCAGACCATCTGTGGGAGCTGAGGATTGGGCTAGGGACCTTCTGTCTCCATGTGGGAGCAGACCTCCTCCTGTTTCCAAGAAGAACCAAATGGGTGGGAGCTTGGAGTGTGGCAGTGGTGGTGAAGGAAGGTCAAGAGCACATAATACCCGAGCCCTTCTCGCCTGGGCCCCTGTATGGCAGCCCTTTCCATTGCTGGTGAGTCTGGGTTGTGTCGTCAGTCTGGACATTTCCATTTGAGAACAAGCCAGTTCACTCTATATATAACCCAACTGTCCAGAGAACTGTCAATCCTTCTCTCCAAGTCTAAAAATATGAGTGCAAGTCCCAGCTCTGATGCTTGACCATGACTCACCGTAGCCTCTGTTTCCCTCAAAAGAGTGGTGGATGAGGCGGACATCCCTGGACCTCCATGGGCCTTGCATAAGACATACAAATACCTCATAGGGCAGTGGACATCTGCGGGAGTCCAGCAAGCATTCGTGGCTTTATTGGTTTTGCTTTTTGGAGGTTTTCCATTTTTCATGTTCTCATTTCTCTGGACCAGGAAGGGACTGGCCGAGACCTTACTGCCCAGTCACTCTGCCCACAATCTGAGCATGTATTTGGGCCACATGCTGGATTTGCCCCCATGTTTGCCCAAGGTAGTTTCATAATTGCATGAGGAGCACGGAGCACCCCCAACTCTTTCTGCCACTCAGAGCCACGGAGGCCCTTTCTGCCCGGGAAACTGCCTCCTTCAGCCTGCACCTGTTGGAGAAGGAGCGTTGCCAGGATCCTGATGCTTTCAACTGCTTTTCTGCTCTGCTCTTCTATCTGAAGTAGGAAATAGGGCAGACTTGCCGCTAGACTCCAAAGGTCATTAACAATATGAAAAGGAAATAAACAGGCCTCCATAAATCACCTCCTCAATGGGCCTGCATGGCAGGGTGCTGGAAGAGCTAGGGCGCTGCGCCTGGGGAGCTGAGCCGGGTCTCTCTACATGGTCTGCCCCTGTCTTTGTCCTGCGTTCCATCTGATGAGCCCAGGAAGAAAAAGCTATTGCACATCTTCTGCCCATTAGGCACTCTGCTGGGCACTTTGACATTGGTAATGGAATCTTCACCATGACCGATGAGAAGGCAGCCATTGCCTCCATTTCTACCAACGAGAAAGCCTAGGTTCAGAGAGGTGAAATGACTGACTCAAGGTCACACACCTTTAAGCCCAGATCTGGTTCTGAAACTCCAGCTGGGCAGGGACTTGTTCTCAAGAGTTTTGCCATCTAAGAGCCCTGTGCAGGAATGCAAGGGGGGCAGGTGCACTGCCCTGCCCCAGCTCCCTTCTGCCCCCCACGTTATGCCACCTGGTGAGCACCCACCCTCTCTTAACGCCCTTCCTGAGAAATGTCTGCCCACCTCTGCCACTGTCTAATCTCCAGTCCCATTTCCTCTGAGCTCCTTTCACATTGGAGAAGTATCCACTAACCTCCCTGGTGCAATAAGAATACTTGGTCACAATGTGTGGGCTCCTCTGGAGGACACTTGCAGATAACTAACAAATAATTGTCTAATGGTTGCATTTTTTCCTCCTTTTTTGGGTCATGGCACGAAGTTTATTGGAAGGAATATGGGCTCTGAAAAATGGATATTGAATCCTGATCCTCACTAGCTTGAACAAGGATGAATTCTACAACTTCTCTGGGCTCCCACTGTGATTTGTAACCCCGGGATTAAGTGAAATTCTGCACATTAGGTGCACAGCACAGAGCCTGGCACCCAGAGGAACCCTCAATAAATGTTAATTTCACTTTTTGTCCCTTTGGAGGGCGAACAGGTTTTTTCCTACTTGCTTTCAAATCCTGTAAGAGCTGCCAACTCCACTTGTGAGGGAGACCAGTCCTGGCCATGTGGTCGGGTGGCATTGCCCTGACCTCTTACTTAGGGGCACTCATCCTCGGGTTCTGTGGGCAGCAGGAGACTTACCCTGGACCAGGGAGGAGGATCGAGCTGAAGAAGGACACAGGCCCCCACTCTGTGTCTGCCGCTGGCTCTCCCAGACCCCCACCCCCACCCCGCAGCGTTCACCCCAGACATCCAGCCCTCTGCGCCCTCTGCTGGTAACCGTGGAGGAAGGACATGTGAGGGGCTCCAGGCAGCGAGGCCCGCCTGGGCCACATTTCAGGAGGAACATTTTGTTTTCCATCATTAAGTTTTTCAGAAGGCATTTTGAGGGAAGAACTGAAAGAGGCATGGAGAAATAAAAGAAGAATGAAGGAGGAGAGAGAGGGAGATAGAGGAAGAGGAGCTGGGTGGGGGTCAGGAGTGCAATTAAGGGGAGGAGGGCCTTATGGCATGTCTTTCAGAGGGAATGTTCTGCGAAGGAACACTGAGCTCATGTTCATTAACTACCACCTGGGAATCTTGTAAATACAAATTAAAAAGAATCAACTGTATGTTATAGAATTAATTGGATTAAATGAATCTGAAGTGTGACCTGGGCATATGCATTTTGATAAGCTCTCCTACAATTTTGATGCAGAGACTTGGGAACCATACTCTGGGAAGCAGTGAACCTTCAGCTGGGCTTCCATGAGGCTGGATTCTCAGAAATGCCCAGGCCCCTCTTCCTAGACAAGGCAGGTTCTTGGTCTCAGTGAAGATGGCCCCGGCTCCCAACTTGAAGGGGGCATCCCACCGCCCTTAGACTCCAGTGACTGTTTTTCACAAAGTTAATCATCCACCACCCCCACCTCTTAGCTGACTTCATGTTGTGTCTCTAGTGAATACCACCTATAGATCTTTACTATACTTGTCCTTGGGGGCCCTGTCTGTTTTTACCCACTCCTAAAGGCCTGGTTACATCGGTCATCAACTCACTGGACTTACTGCCTGAAAGACAGCTTAATGTGATATCTTATGGATCTCTCTTCATTTCATATCCCTCGGAATGGCTTGTGACTGAAAGGTGACTGAGATGTGATCCAGTCTAATTGTCTGTAAGTAGGGTATGCATGAACAGCTCTTCAAGAAGCTTTCTAAAAATATGCAAGCTCAGGGACTCCAGGAGGCTCATGATTTGGTGAACATTCTCTTGATAATGCTATGGCAGAGACATCAGTTACCCTCTAATACCCATTCTTTTCCTCCTTCCCTCTTTGTTTCTTTCTTCATCCTCTGCCAAACATGTGGTGGCTGGAGCTCTGGCTGCCATCTTGGTCCATGGATAGGAGGTCTACACCCTAGAGATGTATAAATGGTGAGTTGGCAGCATCTGGGTGTATAAATTATATAGAACAACTCTTTACCTCCAGATTTTTATGTAAGAGGGAAGAAGTTAGCTTCAATTTTGTTTAAATCACCAAAAAAGGGGAAGTCCAGACCTGTCCCTGGAGACTCAGATCCTGGATGTTGGATGTCTGTTCCTCTTGCTTTTTCAGTAGTTTTATAAATTCTTTGTACTCATTGTACACTATACTCATACTTCTTTTCAAATATTACAAAGTGAACACACTGCCAGGCATATGCAATTAATGAGAAATATTCAGTTGATTGAGTGACTGATTGATTGGCTTGTCCCTCTTTCTATTTCTACACAAAGAAGATGAAGTTCATTGGTGGAGTCAGGAGTTCTGGGATTTCTTTCTGATTCTGTCAATAACTAGTTCCATGGTGTAGCTAACTGGTCCACTCTAGAAGGACAGTTTTTGACCAGATGATCTTCACACTCCTTCCATTTCTAACAGACTGTGAGGATGACCTTAGTTCTAAGAGGTATTGTGTAATGTGGGCAGGAGTTTAGAATGTGAGAACCTGATTGGTGAAGTTCACTTAGTGAGGCTGCTGGTTGGAACATGACTGGGAAGGATAAGGGGGCAGGGGGTAATGCAGCAGTTTCACTGGAAGAAAGATAGTGACCTTGGATGCTTGCCGTGTCACAAGCAAGATGAAAGTTCAGTTGCATCATTGTATGTACTCACAAAGGAAGATCGATTCAGAAGAAGACAATGAACATGACTAGAACTGGTAGCGTGAAAGCCCTAGGAGGTGCAGTTATCGCTAAGACCTGGCATCTTGGTGAAAAACCCTTGGATGCTTCCTCTGACCTTATCTTCCTCCTTCACCTCTGGCCTATCATCCTGAATAGCTAATTCAAAAGATGAGATCATGCAATTACTCCTTAGGAAAACACATCTTCCAGATGCCCTAGATAGGGGACCAATTTTTTTCAGAGGAGAATTTTGATAGAATCTCCGCCAAAAGAGCAATCTTGTTAGATCTGTCAGGCGGTCAGTCTGCTTACCCCTGTTCTCTCCATGCATGGAGAGTTGAGAGGATGCTGGCTATGATGTTGGTTGCCCCTTCAATCATCCCTAAGCTTTGTAGGTTTACTGGAGAGGCCTGGGTTTCTCAAGATGGTCTTCCCAGTTCTTTCTTCTTGGGATTTGGGCAGCAGAATGTCCCCGTGGACATTCCGCTCCCCCTCGGGGAACAGTGTCTGCTCAGTGGGGCTTTGTGCTTAGGTTTAACGTATGTTCTCGGACGTTATCATAGCAGTAAGGTCACCGTGATTCTGGCATTTTCATCCCTTTTTACAGTTGTCATTTAGTTCTGCCTTCAGAATTGGTGCTGAAATGAGCTGAAGGTAGAGCTCAATGGGGGTAATCAACCTGAGCTCCAAAGGCAGGCCAGATTGTCAGATGCCTACTCTTGTTCAGTCACCCTAGGAAAGACATTAGGAATGCAAGGGAACACGGGCAGATTGGCAGTCTTCAAACCAGGGTGAGCAGCTTCCATATCTATAGGTGGGCATGCAGTTTGACAGAGAGGTTTTATGGAAGGTGGAAACAGAATGAATAAACACCACTTGGTCTGTTCTAGGGCCATTTATTTACCATCTTGGTATGATTCAACCATGATGACTAGGTGGGGGCTTTTATTGTGTCATCCCAATTTGAAAGTCGTTTTTAGTTACTGTTCATGTGTCTTCCAATTGTGCCCTTGACCAGATGCAACTAGGCTTTGACAATGCACGTAGACACGGCCACTGCTTACAGCCTCCACTGAATGACTAAAGAGTAAGGCTCTGCCTCATCTGGGACCAAGGGGGTTTGTCTGCCTGTTGTCATCCCTGCTCTAGTCTTACCTCTCAGATTGGTTAGTTCAGGAGCAACCACAGGTTGGGCATTCCTGAAGTGTGCTGTGAGCACCTCCACATTTTGTGACAGAGCGAAAGAGCGTGCCCGAGGACAATGTTGCTCTATGATGGTGTCCTGTCCCTTTGGTTGCCACCTAGCCACAGCGAATGTGCAGACACCACAGGCCCTGAGAGGTGCCAGTGTTCTAATGACTGCATTTCACTCTCTTCCCATCTTCTCTACTGGAATCGCATCCTTTTCCTAGGCATAATTTCAGAATGGTTTTGATAAGTGGAATAATAGCAGCAACATTTTCTGATCTTGAATTATTATAATTTCTCAAACCCATAGAACTCTGTAGTGTTTTAGGCAGAGTTAGGTGCTGTCTCAATACTGTAAGGGTTGGTTGCCATACTGAAGCCAAGTAGGGAGACATGCTCATGGGGAAGGACTCCCTTCATCTGTGCTAGCGATGTGCCAGCCAGCGCTGGGCCCCCCATCAAGATGGTGAGCCACTCGGTGCCCACCCCCACTAATAGATGGTGTCTTCAGGGCCGGCATCAAGAAAGTGATGCACATGTCACAGAATCTACCCTCCCTTGTCCCCAAACCTGTAATTAATTAATTAATTAATTAATTAATTAATTATTCATTCTTGCTTTTAGCATTTTGAGAAGAGGAAAACATTTATGTTCACTAGGCAGGGATGCCAGGTAGTTGTGTGAAAATGGGGACACGGTAAGAAGTTTGAAGCATGGGAAAGATATGGTTCTGTATGCACCTTATGATTACTTTGTAGAATAGAATTAGAGAGGGGCAAGTTCTAAGACAAAAAAAAAAGTACTAGTTAGGTACCTGTGACATGACTGTCATGGTCTTTGTAGTTTAAAAAAAAAATCCCCTGCAAATCCTCTAAGAGAGTACCAGGGTTTAGAGTTGTATTCACTCATCAGGAAGGCACAGCAGCTGGTTTTGCTCCATTCAGATTAGAAGTCTGTTGTGGGGCAGTTGAGCCCCAGATGGAAATACAATAGTAGGTTTGCATGTAGGGGCTGTGTTATTGGAAAAATACTCATCTCTAAACACTGGCAACCAACCCAATGTGGTGAGATGCTATCTCTTTGAAAGGCTCACTGGAACTAAGAAAGAATATGTGAACAGCTGATTGGTCTCTCTCCACTTTTAGAGAGGTGCGTGGGTGCTGAGTATAGAGGTGGGTGGTATCACCCACACTATTTCAGCTGCATTCACCCCTCTTCCTCCCTCCCTCCCTCCATCCCTGTCATTCTCATAGTAGAATCTGCAATGTTAAAAGCACAGGTCGTGGGACTCTACCTAAGAAGGAGATGTGAAAAGGAACCCACCTTCCTTGTGTCCATGTAGGAGGACTGGGGAGGGGGTGGTGGTGACCTCAGACAGTCATCACCCATTTCTGAGCCTCAGTTTCCTATCTGAGAAATAAAGGAATTAACATTGAAACAGTAATAGAAGTAATAATGACTAACATTTATTGGGCTCTTCCATGCACTAAGTACCATTTTAAGCACACTGTAAGTGTTTTGACTCATTTAATCCTCATAATAACCTATGAGGTATGTACAGTTATATTTCCATTTTACAAGTACAAAAGCTGTGGACTGCCTTTAAATCCAGGGAGCCAGGCTTTAGTGCCGAGGCCAAATGTTTAGCTGGGATGCTCGTTATCTGAGAGTCTAAATTATGTGAGATTAGGAGAGGAAAACAGTTTACCCTGAAACCTCTATAAAAACCACCTGGCCAGATGGAGATACAAAAGCAATTTTTAAAAACAACAATGATAAATCAATGATGAAGGGAAGGATTATATAATAAGAGCTGCTATGACAATTGGTTTAGCTACTTGGAAAGAATATCAAAGCAATTTAGATCTTCATCTCATACAGTTTGCCACAATATATTCCAAGTTGATTAAATAGATTAATGGAAGAAGAAGAAAATAGAAGCGAATATCAAATCTTTGGCTGGGGGAGGACTTTAATAGCTCAAAACAATGGAAGAAATTACAAAAGTTGATGGTAGTTCTAACTTCAAAAAATGAGAAATCTCTACAACCAGGAATAAAAAGTCAAGTAATGAATTTGCTAAGGTACTTAACATAAATATAGTGTTTTGCCTAATATGTATATTTAAAAATTTATTTAAAGGACTAAGAAGTACAAAAACTCTACTAGATAAATGGGCAGAAGAGCCACACAATGTCCTCATAAACATTTGGGGAGATGTTTGACCTAAGTAATAATTCATAAAAATTATACTTTATAAATAAATACCATATTAATATCATTATATATATGCACACATATCACATGTATGTGTATGATTTGTCTACATATATAAATATGCAGGCACACGTGTCTATGTATGTTTACATATGTGTACACACGCATACACATATTTCCTAGCTCTGTGGCTGCTGAAGGGACTGAGAAGTGACAGCTAGGGGCAGCAAGCAAACCTAGCATTCAGTACTTGGTCTCTAAATAGCGTTTCCCCACTAAAAGGAATCAAAGTAAACCCGAGAGAATCCTGCGATATCTGGTGCCAGAAAGTAGCACTGATGGAATGATGTGTCAAAAGACATAGGAGCCAGTTCAGAGGGGCTTCCACTGGCTCAATCTGAGCTGATTGGAGCTTCAAAGTAAATGACATGAACAGACTGAATAAAGTAAGAAGCCATGAGTCAATACTGAGATAAATTACTCAAAGAGTAAATAAATGCGGAAGAATGAGGACAACTTTCCCTTGAAACAAAATGCTGGCTAACAAATGTAGAAGGAATGATGGCATTAGAAGGTCACCACTCATTGCTTCAAGTAAGAACCATCAATGTATGCTAAAACAAGGAAGTGACTTTTAATAAAGAACAGAATACTCACACAGCCTCAAGGTATGTCCCCAGAAATCACTTATTAAATAGTAACCTTCCAATGGAGAAACCCAGATATCATTTCATTAAGAGATTGAGGTTGAGCTCACCACTAGTGGGACAAGCCCACATCATGTACTCCCACCATCACACCTTGAGATGGGCACAATATTGCTTATGTGTATTCCTGCCTGGAATGCATAACCTTAATCTAATCATGAGAAAACATCAGAAAACCCCCAAATTGAGGGACATTTTAGAAATATCCTGGATTTGGAGCGCCTGGGTGGCTCAGTTGGTTGGGCGACTGCCTTCGGCTCAGGTCATGATCCTGGAGAACCGGGATCGAGTCCCACATCGGGCTCTCTGCTTGGCGGGAGGCCTGCTTCTCCCTCTCTCACTTCCCCTGTTTGTGTTCCCTCTCTGGCTGTGTTTCTCTCCGTCAAATAAATAAAAATCTTTAAAGAAAAAAAAAAAGAAAAAAGAAATATCCTAGCTTTTCCTTTCCAAAAAATATCATGGTCATGAAAGACAAAATAAGACTGAGAGAATCATCCCATTTAAAGGACACTGAAGAGAAATGAGAAATAAACATAATACACATGATTTTGAATTGAATGCAGAACTAGATTTGGGGGATGGGTAGCTATTAGGGATAGTGGGTGAAATTTAAGGTCTTCAATTTACATACAGTATTTATCAATGCAAATTTTCTGATTTTGCTAATCATACTACATGAGAATGACTTTGTTCTTATGAAATATATGCTGAAGTATTTAGATATAAAGAGGTATTGCATTTAATAATGAAATATATACTGAAGTATTTAGATATAAAGAGATAGTGTACTTAATCCCAGATGACCCAGAAAAAAATTGTATGTATATATGTATATATCTATGTGTGTGTATATTTACACATTTAATATGTATATCATTACATCTGTTGAGAGAGAATGATAAAGCAAATATGATACAATGTTAACAATTGGGCTATCTGGGTGATGGATTGAAATCACTTTAAAATAAAAAATTAAACAATCACAAATGCCCTGTTTTGCCTCCTGAATTAGCAAGGGGAGCAGGACATGAGGGCAAAGCAGGAAGTCCTGAGCCTTTCCAACAGGGATGGCTTTGCCCAACTTGTCTGGACTACAGCTGGGCAGTGTGCATTCAGAACCTGAAAAGTGTTCATCTTTTTAGCTCCACGTCTACTCAAATAAAATAATACATATATGTGAAGATTTATGTACAACTATCGTATTGCAGTGTTACTCTCAAAAGTGAAAAATTGGAGACAACCTAAGTATTCAACAATGGGGACTGGCGTGGCCTCACTAGGGAATACAATGGGCCCGCTGCATGATATACTGGAAGAGTCTTTAGCAGCATGACCAGATGCTTAGCTTATAATACCCTGTGAAATACCAGAAAACAATGTACATGCTGTAGGATCTCAATTACACTTAATACATACATTAAAAAATCTAGAAGAAAGTAAGCCAGAATTGTAAGATATACCTATATAACATTTCTTCCTCCTTTCTAATGCTTTTCAGTTATATCACATTTCTTATCATAAGCAAATATTCTGAAGTTAGAAAATCATGGCAACAACAAATAAAGTAGCAACGACCATGTGAAGAAAGTCCAACGTGTGGATTGTGTGGACAGTCTTCCCTCCCAGCAGCCATGAAGCCATCCCCTTGGACTTGCTCTAGTCCTAGCTCTTGAAAGAGGGATGACCACTAAGAGGGTGAAGGGGACAGTATGGAGGGTGGCCCTCCTGTGGGTCATGGTGGGGGGGAGTAGAATTTGACCCCCCAGTGGATGAGGAAACTGAATCTAGGAGAGATTAAATGACTGCACAAGCTCAATGTTTTTTTTTTGTTTTTTTTTTTTTTAAAGATTTTATTTATTTATTTGACAGAGAGAAACACAGCGAGAGAGGGAACACAAGTAGGGGGAGTGAGAGAGGGAGAAGCAGGCTTCCCGCTGAGCAGGGAGCCCGATGTGGGACTCGATCCTGGGTCTCCAGGATCATGACCTGAGCCGAAGGCAGTCGCCCAACCAACTGAGCCACCCAGGCGCCCCAAGCTCAATGTTTAATAAGAGGTGAGACTGGAGCTTCATGTGAACTTGAATGACTCCAGAACCTGTGTCCTGACTGGCCCTGGCAATGGCCAATGCCAGTGCAATCAGCCTGCTCGCTGCTCCTTATGTTTCCGGCCTCACTAGTCTGCTTGTTTGCTTCCTCTCTATCTTGGTTTCCTCAAGCTTCTTATTTAAAAAAAAAAAAAATAGCATCCTTCTTTTTCTTCCAGAATTCTCATCTCATAGCAACCTAAGGGGAAGGTAAAATGTTCACCTAAATGTTGGAAGCATTAACATATCACCCAGTCCACTTTCAAAGGTGATTTAGATTTACTCCTTCGAGGAACAAGAAGCCCATGCTGTTAGAATGGCTCTGGCCCTGTGTTCTCCATCACCTCAGAAGGCAGAACTGCAGGAAGAGATTGAGTTTGGCACCCAGAAGACTTTCTAACAGTAAGAGGGAATCAAAAGAAATAAATTACACAAAGACACCATTCCCTCTCTCCCCAGAGAGCCTCGGGAAGAAACGCCTAACATTTGGGTATCTTCTATGCCATGGCACCCATCACCTCATCAGATTCTTAACTAGGGCATCATGAGGAAGTCAGGGCAGGAATTGCTACCCTTAGAAAAGGAAACAAGGCTGGGAGAGATTAAGTTACTTGTTGTTGGTCATTGGTGATTGAGGTCAGTCTTCTGACTTCTCTAGACCCTCATGCCTTCTACCCCTAGGGTTTTAAGATCTTCCTTAAAGACCACTCACAGAGCAAGGAGATGAGCTGGGTCATTTCTAATACTACTTCCCTCCTTGACAGCTTGATTTACCCTAGCTGGGTGGGCTTGTCCGTTGTTGTAAACATTACTCCTTCGGGCTACCCTAACTAGTGAAAAAGAGTCATACAAGGTGGAGATGGATGGGAGCTCCCATCTGGCCACTCTTAATTTGTCCTATTCCAGAGGAGACCACCCTCCGATGAAGTTCCCCCAGCATCATGCACTTCAGCAGGTGTTTACCAGCATATGTGGATGGTACTACTGGAATTGGGGAAATCCAAGAGAGGGGAAAACTTGCCATGGGTCGAGTGAAAAGAACTCACTCTAGGTTCAGAGGGACAGTGGTGTTGGTTCATTAGGATGACTCTATTTCCACCTGGCAGACTGGGCAAGTTTTTTAAGAGAGGAATTATGCTGCTGTGAGGCAAAGGTAAGCTTTAAAGTCTGATACATCAGCCTTTGATGCCGATTTCATTCCTTAGTTATATGACTTCCAGAAAATTCTCTAACCTCATTGACTCTTAGTTTCCTCAACTGTAAAATAAAGGTAATTATAAACTCTCATGGTTTTGTAGCAAGGGTTAATAAGATGGCAGATATCAAAGGCCTGCCGTAATCAACTCTCAATAATTTTATTTTACTCCTGAATTAAACCGATATGTCTGTCAGACTTTAGCATTCCCATTGTGTGTTTGGGAAAGACAAGCTCATAATTCTTTCAGTGTCCTAAGCTGCATTTCCAGGGCCTCTCCCACTCCTTTCTCCAAGCTCTGCCTTCCCAGATCTCTGTGAATGCCCCAAGAGGAGGCATCCAAAAGCCTAATTTAGGGACTTTTTCATGTGCTCTGTGCTGGGGGGGCCACTCAAGGGCCCCAGCCTTATCTGAAGCCCCTATAGGCAGAATGTGACTGTAATGATCCATCATCACCCTTCCTCACCCAGGAGCCTCGGATTGGCTGCTGGAGTTTCCGTCTGGGTCCCACAAACAGCCCTGATGATTTACGTCCCGTGACCCAGTGTTCTGCACCCACAAGCCTGCAGCCTCCCACCTGCCGGAAGTCATTGGGAATTAAAAACACCAGTGAAAACAAACAGCTGTGATGTATTATGTCAGAGTTGTTTCCTTCCTCTTGAAGACAGTCTCCAGAGGTATTTTTCCTAAGGTCACCTACTCTGTGTTGAGCTTATTAGCTTAAAAATGACCTGGAATGTACAGTGATGTGCAGGTAAAGAAGAGGGAAAGGCATTTTTTCATGGTTAGCAGCCTATCAGGGTGAGATACCCACATTGGCTCCTTCCTGTCCCAGAAAGTAGGTGCTCTCCTCTTCCCTTCCAAATGCATTTTCATGGGCCCGATGTGCGGGAGTAGGATCCTGGGTTAGAGACCCAGTTCTACCATTTGCCTGCTAAGTGACTTGCTCCCTCTGAGTACTTGCGCCTCCAGCATCAGGGTCTTGTCTAGTAGACTAAGAGTGCTGACATCTGCCTGACCTCATGACAGGTTGCTGTGAGGTCAAATAAGGCAACCCAAGTGAAAGACCACGGTAAATTCTAGAGAGGAGATTCTGAATGAAGTAAGTTGTCACAACTTTTGGCAAAAGGAATATATGGCAGTGGTATAGATATTTTTCCCCCAAAACAGAAGGCTGGGGGAAAAAAAACCCTCAAGGCTGGTCCCAAGGCTGTTACAGTACAAACAGTTTTTAAGTAGTAAAAAAAAAAAAAAAAAAGAGCTGGAGAATTTTAGCATAGGGAGACCTCAAGAGCCTTAAAAAGGAGTATAAAACCTCTCCAAACAAAACCAAACAAAAACCCTAAGCATCCTCTTTGTTCTCAGTGACAATTTCCCAAGCTATTTTAAGTCGCATTGATTCTCAAGAGAGAAACCACCACCAAAGCATGGATGAAGAAGTTTCATTTCCCTTCCACTGCTGTGAAATACCCTGTGCTAATTTAGAGATCTAGAATTTTCTAATAAAAACAACCAGAATGTGTTAGGCAGGATTATTCCAACTCTGCCCATCTGTCTTTCTGTCTACTGTAGTACTGTCCCTCTAGCCTGCTGATTTCCAAAATTTCAAGGGGGTTTTAATAAATTTAAGATTGTATGAAAGAGGACAATTATAGCCCCTATTTGATTTTCACATTACAGATGGGGCAGTATTTTTTTCTTCTTCTTCTTCTTCTTCTTCTTTTTTTTTTTTTTTTTTTTTTTTGAAGAGCCATGTTTGTCTCTGTCCTATTTTGGGGCCCAGGTACACGGTTCCTATTTTTAGTAGCTCTGTGGTATTGTGAATCTGAGATTTCAACCACCAGTGAGTCAGAAGGTCTGGCTGCCCAGAGATACGTGACTCAGATGGGCAGGAATAGTCTGTTCGCCAGGAGATGAGAGCTTAAAGGGGAGCTTTTGTGCTTAGTGAAAAACGTAAATGAAAACATGATGTTTAAATAGAATTCTTTTACCCTTCTGGAGGTTTTTTCCCCCTCTTCCCTGAAACTTCTCATCCCACAGCCAGGGACGGCCAGTGCCAACTCATTAGCCGTCTCCTCCTCTTCAGGAGCGTCCTGGGGAAGAGTTTCTGGGCCACATCAGACTTCAAAGCTAACAGAATGGCCTCCTCCTAGGCAGAAATGGCGGAAGAGTGAAGCGGGTAGAGTGCAGATGTTGGGGTAGGTGAGGGTCACGGGAGAATATTTTTCTTTTGTAAGAGTAAGAAACTGGAAGGACCGGTGGCTGCATCTGAAAAGGGGGAAGCAATGGATTGGCTTTTTCTTGATTAGACATTGGGTCCGAAATGCCATAGAAGATATTTTGCCATCCACAATGCGTCCACGTACCGACCTATGCACACATCCAGTTACACAAGCACCTGACGTCTGTCTGGAAAGCTGCCTCCATACTGGGCCCTTGGCCAGATACTCAGAGAGGAATTCCTGCCCTCCAGCAGCTCACAGGTCGCTGGAAGATAGACAGGAAGGGAGGCGATTTTGCTGCAGGAGCCTTCCAAGGCCAAGGGCTGGTGACTGCAAGTTTCAGGAAGTTTGGCACTTCAGAAAATCTCCGTAGAGGCTCTACTTGTGTAGAGTTGGATAGAACACATGGTGTACATCATTGGGTAAACAAACCTCGGGGAATCCAGGTTCATTGGCTTTGGCCATGTGAGTGCCCCCCTTTCATACTTTTCCCAGACCCAGACCCCTCGTGGAGCCAAGCACCTGCAGGGCGCTCTGGTCGTGAGAAGTCCCCAGCCCCACCAGATTGAAAATGCTTATCGTGGAAGCTGGGATAACTGTGTTTTTAGCTGTTGCTTAGATTTTCCAGTGTTCCATGAAAGCTCCTGAATCTCTTCCCTAAATAACCAAGTTCTATTTGGTATTTGGTGAAATGTTTGGAGTGCAGTGTTCAACTGAGCAGAACTAAGCTGCTGACAAAATACTGTCTCAGTCATTTAATAATAATAGCTAACATTTGTATAGCACTCTACAGTTTAACAAAGCTCTCTGCAGCTGCCCTGTGAGATCCATCTGAGGGCAGGGTTATCGTGTGCGATTCACCTACGGAAAACGGGCTGCCAGAGTTGCTGGGGAATGTGCTCGGGGGCCCATGGCTGGTAAGGCCAAATGTGGGACTTTCAAGTTCTGAGCCAGAGTCATGGTCCTTCACTAACCCGTCTGAAAGCTTCAGTGACCAAACCACCCCCTCCAATGCCAGTTGGGTTGCTGCCTCTGGTCTGAGCCCCCTGCAATGTCACTGGCTGCCACCACTTAAATCTTCCCCAAACTTTCCTTAATTGTGTCCTTTTCCTGCTTCAGCACCTAGAATAACTCTTCCAGGATTTAGTTCAAGCTGTTAGCATTGGAATTATCCCTTCTTCACCTGGTTCTACCTCACTCTCCCCCCCCACCTTCTCACTAGCATTTTCTGGCGCCAGGCTGACTTTTCTCCATGGTGGAGCATGCTGTGGTCAACTTTATATCCCAGTGTTAGCTTTCCGTGAGGTGGGGGAGGGGAAACTCGTTTGTTTTCTATTATGGTCTCCTTGGTACCTGGCAAGGGGTGAGTTAATGAGCAGCAAACCCTTTCAGAATTAGTAAGTCAGAGAATCAGAGTGAAATGGGCATCTGTGTAGACATAGCAGTACCACGACAGAGTCAAGAGCCAGACAGGCATCCAGGATGGGCTCCTTGTGTGCAAGAGACTGTCTGAAACAGATGCTAAGGGGAAAAGGAGAATGTTGGTTCAAGACCCGAGGGCCCACTTCATCAGCAGGACCAGGCATGTTGCTTAGGGTATCTTTGAGCCAAAAGTGGCCTGCAAACCAGAGATGTCCCCCAGCCTACCAAGTGGAAGTCGTGGTCCATTTCTGCTGGCTAGAGTCATGGTCACTGTCCTGTCAGTTGGCAATGGCCACAGATGGCTCATCTTAGCTGTCTGCTGGGCAGAAGCCATCCTGTTGCTCCCCTGTGATTGGGTGAGGCCTGAGCAGATGGGGTATAGGGTGGAAAGGGGAGTTTGAAGTAACTTTGGAGCAGAGAGTGACTTGGAGAGTGGGCCCCAATGGGGGATTCAATGGAAGTATGAGAATATCAGACACCTTGGAGGGACTGCTATTGGAAGTGGAATAGGGGGTTGTCAAGGGCTTGTCCTGGGCCCAAAGAAACTAGAGGACACCTCTCTTCCATGTCCCTTTCTCCACTGAATTCATCCCCTTCCCCTAGCACCTTCTCAATGGAGCTATTACTATTGATCACTTTAAATTGGTTTAATAGGCTTTATGGGATAACTTGATCATCTTAGTATGAGTTACCATATTGTTTGGTGGGGGAAATGCTCCCCCTTTCTTTCTCCAGATTTCAGTAGTAACCTCTGTTTAAAAGAATAATCTTAAATGCAAGTAATATGTGATCATTATAGAAAAATTAAGACAGGTTTAAAAAGAAAAAAATCTACCCAAAATATCTGACCTCAGGGACACTACTGTTTTTTCTGTGTATATCCTTCCATCCTTAACTATGCAAATGCAGAAATGCAGAAATATATAATTTTTAGAACAGAATCCTACTACACGTAGGTTCTTCTTTAATTACATACCATTGAATATCCTCCTGTGGCATTAAATATGAATCTACAATATCATTTTAATAGTAACCTAATATTGAATTATATGAAGGTACCACAGTGTATTTAATCCATTCCCTGTTTAGAGAGCATTCTCTATTATCAACAGCACTGTGAAGAATAGCTTTATTCTTCTGTATGTATCTTTATAGTATATATAATAAGTAACTTTATTCACTATACATCTCTTTGTACTTGCTTTTTCCTGATGAAGAATTCTAGTAGCAGGATTTATAGGTGAAACATTATGCTTCTTACTGGATGTTGCCAAGATCCTTAAGAAAACTTACTCAAATCTAGATTCTCAGTTGCAGAGTATAGTTCCCAGTTCCTCAGACCCAGCATTATCTTTACTAATCTGAAAGGCAATAACAAATACACACGATACGGCATTGGAAACTGTTTTCTGAACCAACCCTCATTCTTTTCAAACACAACTGAAGAGCCACCTGTAAAGTCTCTCACAAAATATGGCCAGAGCCCAGCTTGGGGCATCCTTATACTGCTTATTGTTGAGACAAAATTCTGGTGCCGCAGAAAAATTTGGGTAGTTTCTAGAAACATACCCAGATGGGATTGATTTGATCCCTATCTGAAATTTCCTTGAAAAAAGAGTTCATCATAAATGTCTATTTAATTTATGTCCTGGAGCCTTTGTTTCCCAAGCGGCTTTGGACTTTGATTGAAATACAGTGCAGGCCCCTTCAAGACCACATCAGCAGCAGTGGTGAAGTAGGAAGTACACTGGGATTGGGCCAAGGGCCCTAGGCCTCACCAGGCGGGGCTGCTCGGTCCCTGTCCCCCTGGACAGGCCCTTTCTGCCCTGAGCTGTGGAGTTTTCGGCACCAAGGAAGGATCCTGTGCACTGGGGAGATGGCCCTGAGCCCCTTGCCCATATGCTAGCGATGTGACTTTGGGCAAGTGACATGCACAGTGATTACACTGTCTCCCTCACGGAGCCATCATGAGGATCAAGTAATGTGTTAAGAGCTTGGCACACTATCCTCCCTTTTCCTTTTGCCCTTTTGCTCCGCCATTGGTTCAAATGAAGGATTAAATGACCTGATCTCTAAGACCCCTTTTAGATCAAATTTCCTTAGGATTTCAAGTCAGCACAAGTGAGATCTTGCCTTTGGAAGCATTGATATCAGAGTGGCTCTGGAATCCTAGCTTGGGAAGGGAAGCTTTTGCTGGCTCTGCATTTTGCACAGGTAGCCAGACCTCAGCACTCACATGGAGACCTTATCCTGCACAGGCCTGCTCTGCTCTGATGTTGTCCACTCTGCTTCTGGTGGCTCTTTGCCTTCGTGACTTTTGTCCAGCATAGAAAATGAATTTCCTGAGGATAAGCCTATGCTTATCATCTCTTTGACAGCACCTCCCCCAAGCCCCCCAACTGCCTCATCTCATGTATACCTGTACGGTGGGCTGTATTCAGGCATGACTAACTGATCTAGAGAGAGTTTGATTGACAGGGAATTTATTTCATTAGGTCAGCATTCCTGGCTGCTACATCTTACTGCAGCTGGCTGTTGGTTTATTTCAGCCTTCTGCACACCCCCAAGACCCCCACTCAGCTCATAGCTGCATGGAACTCTCACAAGTATCCTTCTAGAAGTCAATTCCATGCCCCTCTGGCAGGTCTCCACCTGCCCTCATAGGTTAGAACAATGGGAGCGATGATGGGGCCCTGCCATTTGTTAGACAAATAAAATAGAACACATTATTTCCAAATATTAAAGAAAGGAATGACTCATTTAATATTAGCCACTTAAATATTATCTCTAGAAATGGCTTCCTTTGGTTCATCAAGCAGTCTCATCTCCAGTGTATAATGGGAATGTAATTGCTGAGCTGAAATTCCAGCAATAACACCTTCCCTGTAACTCATGCCAGGTGCCCCTCAGTGATGGAGATGAGTCCTCAAGGTTTCCACTCCATGCACCTGCCAGAGCCTTTCCTGTTCCCTGCCCTGTGCTCTCACCCATCCTGGGAAGAGTTAATCCACACACAGGTATATCCTGAGTCCTTTTTATGTTTCCAACACTTTGTGAATTCACCTTGGGACTCATTCGCCTACTTCTTCATTCATTCCACAAATATTTACAAGAGGGATAATAGCCACTTGCTTTGAACACAGAGGTTCTTTCTGATCTCATGAATGGAATGTGACTAGCACAGAGCCTGGCACATAGTAGGTACTCAAAACATTTTTTTTAAAAAAGCAACCCCTGTGGTTTTTGAAGAGTTGTGTCAAGTATGGAAGCCCTGGGGCCTAGATAGATTTGCGTGGGCGGAACACTTTGCTACTTTCTTCAACAGAATACATGGAATATAGTTTAATCATTTAATCATATATGCAATCATATATTTAATCAAGATACCACAAAGCCATCGTTTTGAACATCAGTGTTGTAGCAGAATGAAGGGACAGAGTTCTTTGTGCCTGTGTTAAATAAGTTCAGAGGGTTTTCTTTGTGGTGGTTATGTTTGATGTTTATAGGTTGCTTCCTTCCTTGCAGAGAGACTGTGTATTGCTTCTTTCTTTTTCTGTCAATGTGTCACTTTGTGATAGAGAGGGTCTTATGTTTATCTAGCATTTTTCATATGCATTATTTTACTTAGTCCTTACGTCAACTCTGCAAGGCAAGTGGAATCATCTCCAATTTGTTGATTAGAAGGGGGAGAACTCTGAAGCTTTTAAGAGTTAAGCAATGTGTCAAAGACCACGTGGATAAGGAAGGGGGTAGTGGGACTGAGACCCAGGTCTTCTGATTTGAAGCTGAGGGCTCTTTTTCTGCCAGCAACCTGTCTCGTTAGGCAGCCCCTTACCTTCTTCTCAGGCTGCTGGTGACCTGCCACAGATCTTGTTAAAAGAGGGGCTAAATGACTGGATGAAGTTTAAGAGTCTGTGCTTCAAAGAGACTGGGATCTGGTTCCTAGGTTTCTGACCTCTCTCTTTACTGGCAGTTGACAGGCCTTTTTCTTCTTTTTCTCTGGTGTATAAACAAGGAAGATGGATAACAGCTAGGATTGCCAGATTTAGCAAAAAACAAAGCAAACAATGAACAGTAACAACAAAAAAATATAAGATGCCCACTTAAATTAGAATTTCAGATAAACCTTTTTTAGTACATATTTCCCATGTATTATTTGGGACGTACTTATAAAAAAGAATGGGGTTTTTTTTTTTTTTTTTGGTTTTTTTGTTTTGTTTTGTTTTGTGTTTTTGGTTTGGTTTGGTTTGGTTTTTGGTCTAGCTGTAATTCAGGTCTAGCTGGTGTCCTTATTTTATCTGCAGCCCTAATAGCTGAGCTCTGGCTGCGTCAGGGATCTTGGCTCACTAATGACAGAAGTGCCTAGAGTAAGAATAGAGGACGGTAGGTTGCAAAATCTATAGTGTTAATTAGATAATGCTTCCTGGAAACAATGGGTCCTGAGCTGCTGTTCACACAGCAGTAGGGAAATGGTTTGGCAGGTAGCTGGAGAAGGAACCATTCACGTGAACAGGAGAATAGCAAACTGGAATAGGATGCTGGCCAGAGGCACACATGCAGACCAAACAAGGGTCAGTTTTCTTTGACTAAAAGTAAATTACTCTTCGAACATAACAGCGTTATGTCCCCTGCGTAATATAATGATCAGTTTGCTTCCTGTACGGGAAAGAGGGAAATCAGTGTTGCCTTCCCTGTGTGCTCAGGGTGATCTGACAGTGATTGTTTAAAAATCTTGGGTGCCCTCAGGCAGTAAATTTAAGGAGCAACCTGTCTTGAAAATGGAATTAGCTTGCTAAAGACATCTTTTAGGTAGTCTGGAATTTCTTGAAACCTGGGATATTGTTTTTTTCCCAATAGCATCTAGAGATCTCCCAAGCCCTGCTTTTAAGGCTGATTGCTAGCTGCTAGTAGGGAATTTGCCTGTTAAAATCCCAGGTAAAGGAATTTTGTAGGGTAAATTGAAAATTGCCAGCCTATTAAGTGGGACAATGCAGCAAAGACAGGATGTTCTTTGTGATGTACCTCTCCTGGGTCATGCAGGTGTTTCACATCTGTGTCTTTTCACACATCTTTAGGAAGCTTCTCGTCTCCACGGAAGCAGGAACATGCTTCATGCCCTTGTTTGAGTCTCTCCCTCTTGTTTCTTTTCTTGGTGCTTTACATTACAGATCCAAGGACCAAGCAACTCCCTTTTAATATTTATCTTAATTTTTCTTGAGTGCTTATCATACACCAATACATAGGAAGATGAATAGTCCAAATCTCTTCCCTTAATGGGTTTTTGGATGCCGACTGGGTGCCTGACCCCGTGCTGGGTCTTTTACTCCCCTTTGGCACTCATGCTCCCGGAGGGAACATGGACAAGGAGCTGAGGGTACCAGGTACTTGCCTTGTGCCCCACAGCCAATAAGCAGCAGAGTGGAGTTTCAAACTCATGTCTTCAGACTCTAATGTCTTACCTTCGACCTGCCGCAACATCAGTCAGGACAGGGATGACAAGCCAGGGCAGAGACAATGGTGCGTAATGATGTGGGACCACATAGACTGAACCCCTGTTTCTTTAAGACATGTGTACTTTGACAAGCTGCTGCTTCGGCTCTAAGAGACTGGGCTTGGGGTTTTGCCTAGCTTCACAGAAGTGTGGACACTGAGCCCAGCTTTTCCCAAACATCTAACCCAAGCTGGATATCACACATGGTCAAGATCTGGGTCCCTGAATACTGCATCTCTGGGTTTGAACAATGTGGAGAAGAATTGCCTGCTGAGAACCAGGAGAAAGGCAAGCAGGTTCCCTTCCCACCAGCGGAGGGTGGGAATGGCTGAAGTTCACTGGAAGGCTCGATTCTCCCTCAGAGCACCATGGGGGTGGGTGAGGGGTGTTGAAAGTACTTGCAGAGTGTGCAGAGGCCCAGGAGGACTTTGCAAGAACCTGTGTAGTGGGGGCGGCATGTCACTATGGAGCCATGCTGGATATGGGCACCACCCCAGACTCAGACACTGCCCTCTCTCTTCCTTCCACCTGCATACCAGCTGTTAACTCCTTAGAAGCTGCATCATGGGTAGGTCCGGGGGCACCAAGGAAGGGCTGGGTGGGAGATTTAGGGGTGTTGCTTAGGGCAGTAGCTATTCACTAACTAGTTTTTAAGTATTTTAATGATTTAAAAACTTGGTTAGATCTTAAGTGTTTTATTACACTTATTAACTTGGGTAACCTTCACAAATAACTCCAGATAACTCTAGGAGTTAGATTCTGTTAATACTATCATTTCACGGATATTGAAACTGAGACACAGAGTCATTAAGTAACTTCCCCAAGCTCCCACAGCTGGAAAGTGGCAGTGCTGGATGTGAACCCACCTGCTTCATTTTGAAGGCTGTATTCTTTATTACAAGGTGATTTCTGTTTCTTTATTACAAGCTACCTCTGCTCTTTCTGGAGGTCGGTCTAGGCTGGCCGACCGGAATCATTCATTCCAGAACCATGGCATGGAGGTGGCTGAACAGGTTGGGCCATAGTGTGGTCTCTCCCTGAGGTCCTAAAAAGGAGGGAGGGATGATGTTTAGGCCTTGGAACCTTCATGGAGTTCGCCTTTTCCTCTTTCTTCCCTGCCAAGTGCCAACATCCAGGACCTGGGGGAAGTAAAGTAGACACTGCCTCCGTCCCGCCCCAGGGCCCTGCCCTGCCCAGGAAACCCCTTGAGTGGCCTCGGAGACTAGTAAATGTGTGAAGATCCTGGGGCCACGTGGTAGTGCTCAGGCTCAAAAGAGCTTTTAGGATGCACAGCCTGCCTCTGTCTTCCATCAGGAACCACGGCAGGCCCTCTGGGGTCCTGAGGAGCCCATCCTCCCGGTCTCCCTGGAAACCTTTCCGGAAACCTTGCTCTCTTTGAGGCCGTGGCAGTGGCTTGTGTGTCTGTGGGCGGAGTGTGGAAGGCTGGACTGTAGCGTGCGTGCGCGTGCACGTGCGTGTCTGCGTGCGCGAACGTGTGCGGAGCTGCTCCACCCCCTCCCTCGGCCTGGGGCGGGACTCCTGTTGCCCAGCTTCTAGAGGAAATGGGTCCATTGTTTCAGTGCTTTGGGACAATGGCTTGCTATTTTTAAAATTTGTGACCCAAGGAAGAGATAGATGTTGATGCAGTGTCTGCGTGACTGTGGCTCAGCCCAGTACTTGCCCCCTTTCTCTGAATATCCCCAT
The DNA here is from genome assembly GCA_004023965.1 of Spilogale gracilis. Taxonomy (NCBI): domain Eukaryota; kingdom Metazoa; phylum Chordata; class Mammalia; order Carnivora; family Mephitidae; genus Spilogale; species Spilogale gracilis. Next base: position 10,223 of record PITA01002764.1, on the reverse strand, counting down.
CACATCTCAGCACCAGCTTCAGGGGATAACCGGGGAGCGCCTCCCAAGCCTTGAGGATGACTCCCTTAGTCTGCCCCTGTGGCAAAGCACAGGTTCGCTGGGTCTCAGCAGAGGGTGATGGGAAGGTCTTACAAAGGTAGCACTGAGAAATAAACTTTTCCCTTATTCCTAATCTGATCTTTGTATCCACTTCATGATAAAAATATACATGTAGAACCATAAATATACACAAAGCAGTGTATATGTGACAATCATCTGGTTTCTCATTCCCTTCAGAGTCTCTTTTGGGAGTGCCCTGTGATTTGATCATCTGACCTCTGGATTTTTGCCCAGCCACCTCTTTCTCAGAATGCTAGGCCCCTGTATAGCCCTTTGATTCTGGTGAGTGCCACAGACCGTCAGACTTAGATCATCTGACCCTCTTCCGAAGAGTGAGGTGTCCCTCCTTATATGGCAACATATCATATTTTAGTGCACCTCCTGCCTCATAATTCTTTGCTCTCCTAAGTTTTTCCAGGGCAGAGACGAAGCCTTACTCTGGGTCCTATCTCTAGGGAGTCTGTGAGGCTGCCATGCATGTGCAGTTAGCATCCAGATGAAAGAATGTGTGCTTCCTTCTCTGTCTCCCCATTCACTTCGCACTTTCCAACCATCTCTCAGTGAGGAGTAGACTGAGATTTACCAGCACCCATGGTTGCCTGTCTTCCAGAACATTACATTGTCATTTGCACTTCCGCCAACATCTGGGTGCTATGTGCAAGGCCCATTCGCAGCACTCATTATTTCATTTCCTTCTGAAGACAACTCTGCAAAGCATCTGCCAGCTGCGTAAGCATCTACTTTCTGGAGGTAGATGGGGGAAGGAAGGAAGGAAGGAAGCCGGGCTCTACATGTTTACTTATGGGTTTAGTGAAAAGCTCCAGCAGAAGTCCTGCGTGCAGCCAGCTCAGAATCAAACACAGTCCCCATGCACCGGTCAGCAGGAGTGCAGGTCCGAGACTCGGAGAATCTCAGAGCACGGGAACCCAGGAGCCAGGAGGGCCCAGCTCATAGCACCTGCCTTTGGAATTGCTGGGTAGATTAGCCTTCTGGGATCCGAACCCCTGTGGCCTACTCAGGCCTGTTCTCCCTCTGCCTCATTCAGGCCTGAGCTATGGACACGGGGCCAGAGGTGCTCACAGATATCCCTGGGGCAGCGTCTGCAGGAGGCCATGTTCCCTCAGCCCTTTCCCACCTTAGGAACAGGTCTCAAACCCCGATGCCACCCTCCTCCTCTAGGAGACAGTGTGGGGGAGGGGAAAGGGGGGGAAATGTCTCAACCCTCAGACCTGAATCGGGGGAGGGGCCGGGACTGAGACTTTCTACCCTCTATACCCTGGGGCTATTCTCACAGAGCCAGTGGGAACAGCACTTTTGAACATACTGAGAGTCTGTGCCCGCTGGGAACTCTTGTGAGGTCTTAGGGAGAGAAGCTTGCCCTAGAAAAAGCTGTGAGGTGGTTGTGTGCAGACGCACTCTGAGCTGTGAATGAGCCCCTCCTTGCCTACAGTGGAAGTAGGGGAGCGGCTGGGCTGGCTGCCAGCTGTGGGACCATTCCTGTACGTCATGCCCAGGGATGGGGGCCGCGACAGCCCAGGGGAGGCCCAGGCCAGTCCTAACCTCTTGGACCTGCTGCTCAGCTGCTGGATTACAGGTCTGCAGACCCACCTCCCTCCTCCGGGCAAGGGCAGACCCAGTCCTGGCCAGGAGGAGCTAGTGCCTTCAGGCCCAGCTTGGGGGGGAATTCCAGTGGTTTCCAGCTCATGCTGAGCCACACAGCTTCTCAGTCACTTAGTCAGATGAGCCCAACATGGAGGTGATTGGCATGCTTCAGAGCCCCCTCTCCTGTTGGCATTTCTGGTGTGTTCTCACTGAGCCGCAGCACCTGGTGCAGGACTACAAATAGTCTCCCCGAGGGATTGGGGCTCACAAGCCAGGCGGGTAAGGACTTCAGGCGAGTAGTCGACCCAAGAAGAGACACTATATTAAGGCCTGGTTATGTTTAGAAGTCATCCTCAGAATGTTTGGCATGCTGAATATAAGCTCTCACTTCCGTCTGCCTGCCACACTTTAAGATCTCTCCCGGAGGGACCCAGAACGTGGGGCGCCCTGGAGAAGGAGCTGGGAATGTCTCAGGGGAAAGGTTTCTTTCTCAGGAACCAGGGGACAGTGGGAAATAATTCCCAAGCTTGCTCCTCTCCTGGACTTCTCAGATGAAAAATGGGGACATGGATGGATGTGAGCATTCAGACACCAGTGGGAAAGGCTCTCCTTTGAAGTCCATCCGATCCCTGGACGCCGTTCTAAAGGACATCCTCTGAGAGGGTTATATTTCAGAGCTCAGTTAGCCCAGAACAGTACCGGACCCTTGCTGAATTGAAGGGTAATGGCCCCGGCAAGGACTGCAGATCCTTATCCAGTCCCCTCACTGGATATATAGGGAAACTGAGACCCAAAGAGAGGATCATGACCTGCTCAAGGTCACACACAACCATTGAGCAGCAGCCTAGGCTGTAGATTGCGGGATTGATTTGCTCTTAATACATTTCCATGGATTGTAAAAACATGTCTGGGGTGGGAAATGAAAGCTCCCTTCAGATAGAGATGGCACCAAAATGCAGCTGAAGGAGCTAAGACTTGATTTGGAAAGGGGCTTTAGCAGCTTTGGGATAAGGAAGCAGTTCAGGCTGGGTTTTAACCGTCTAGGAAATTCCAACAGAGTTTCAGGGAGATTCTCCAGGATTTTTTAATTGGAATCTTCTTTTTCTAAGGTGAAGGGGAAAATGGAAGGGCTCACAGGGGATAAATGTCTTACAGGCAAATGTTTGACTCTGCCAGGCCAAGGGCACCTGTACTAGGGACACAGCATGCAAGGAGAGAAAGCCCGCCCATGCACCTGTCCTGCCCTCATACTCACTGAGACATTATTAGCCTTATGTACGCCACGGTCATAGGTGTGTGGTGTGCTTCCCCAGCTCCGGAGGAAGATCCTGAAGACCAGTGGGAAGAGCTCTAGACTCACACAGAGTCTTAAAGTCTGGCTTTAAGTCCCGGCTCTGCTTCTCTGGGGCTTTATAAAGACTTGAGCTCTTTCGGTTTCTGAGCCTCAACCTTCTTTTCCATAGAATGGGGATAGGACTGTGCACACCCAGGGCCTGCCCTCAAAAGGGCTCCGCATACAGTAGATGCTCCAGAAAGACTGCATTCTGCCTAGGAATTTGTAAATTGGTTATTTGCTTAACTTTGGAGAGGAAAGAAGAGTGATTTCCTATGAATCGAGGTATAAAGAGATAGTGGTTACTGAGAAGATCAGAGAACGAAATGGACCAAGGTGAAAGGAGTGGCCCCAGGGCTCACGAGAGGTTTCAGAATTCCTTTGGGCTCTAGCTATATGTTCACCTTGGGAACCATGTTTGTTCACTCAGTAGCTTGTCTAGAAAACTCTAGTGAGGTGACCCTTTGCTTCTTGTGACATCCTTGTTTTGGCAGCTTCTGGGGAATTCCTTCTTGCTGCATATGTCTTCTCTCCCTGTGCCAGAGTAAGATCAGAGACCCCACCTCACTCCAGCAAGTCAAGAACCCACAGTGGAGGAAAGCCCAGAACTGGACCCTCTTCAGAGGGTTAGGTTGTGATGAAATTAATACTAATCAACCCTGATGGGATGGCCATCACAAGCCAGTCATTGTACCAGCCACTTTACTTCAGAGCAAACATAGGCAGTAGGGCACTATCGTCACCCCATTTTACAGATGAGGAAGTTGAGGCACTAGAGAGGTCCTGTAATTTGCCCAAAGTCACATGAATAGTCAGTGGCAGAGGTGGGATTTGAACCTTGGCAATGAGACTCTAGATTCTGTGCCCTTAACCATTACACCATAGTGCCTTTCAAGTAATAGAAAGAGAAAGATCAAAGGGGAAGAACGGGGCAGAATATGCCCATTGACAGGAGATAGAAGAGGAAGCACCCTGGGAGGGCAGTTACAACATGAACCCATCAGCTCAGTTGCCCCAAGGGCTTGTGGAATGGGTAACATTCACTCCCTGCAGGCTCAGTTATTGGCCTGAACCCTAACTCTCCCCTGCCTTTCTCCAGCCCTTCTCTACTGAATGAGAGCTGGGCTCTGCCCCCATCACCACAACCCGTGCCCCGGCTGGCCACCCTTGCCTGGCCCCGTGGTCTTCTAATCATTGGGCACTAGCATCTCCTTGGTTGGAAAGGACTGTGGAGGTCACCCAGTTCATTCTCCCACCCAGCTCAGAGGTCCCTCTGTGGTCTTCCTGGCAGGACCTGTCAGATCATCCAGGATGATGAAAGCCTCCCCCACATACCCATTGAATTATTGGAATGCTCTTGTTCATAACCTCAAGTCAGAGGCTCTCTCCCCAGAGTGGCTCCCACAGGTCCTCTGGTCTGCTCTCTTGGGGCCTTTCTGAAGGCAATGGCTGAAGAAACTATTAGATACTCTAACTCACGGTTTTCGATCTTGGCCCTACTTACATTTGGGGACAGAGCATTCTTTGTTGTCAGGAGCTGTCCTGTGTACTGGAAGACGTTTAGGAGCATTCCTGGCCTCTGCCTACCACATGCCAGGAGCAGTCCTCCCCAGCTGTGACAACCAGAGATGTCTCCAGACATCCAGTATCCCCAGGGGGAGGGGGGATAAAAGTCCCCCTGGTTGAGAGTCACAGCTCTAATTATGCCTCTGACAGCCATCGACTAAAGGGAAATCACCTTTCTCCATCTTGCCTCTGCTGAGGGCTGTGTCTGGGGGTGCCCAGAGTAAACACACTAGGGTTCCTCACAGCTGTTTCCCAGCCCAGAGGTGCTTTGGTTCTGTCGGTCGTCCGTGTGGGGAGTTGGAGGTGCGATCGGGAGCCACTCACTCCCTGGGCCCTGTCCTGCCTCCTCTGCTCTTCCTGTCCTCAGGGTGGCTAGTGCAGTCTGAGGAGTGAGGACTTTTGTAAGGATTGAGTGACTGTAAGGTTGAGAGGCCAGTCGTGGAGGGACTGGTTGATTGTAATGCCTCCTTTCCCATTTTTCATCCTCAAGAACTTTTCTACAGTTATCATCCCATTTGATTTGCTGTGTTCAGGGCTGCAGAGTGGAAAACATCACGAGTGTTTCTGTCTGGGCTCTGTTTCAAGAAGACATGTTTTCTTGCTATAGGATGTGCAGTTTTGTGTCCCCCTGGAGTGTTCATTTCCCCACCCCTTCCCCCAGATCCACACCCACCACCTCTTCCACATACCCTGGGCCCAGAAATTATCCAATGAGGGCACTGGAGCAAGGAGACTGTCCCCAGGCTCCAGAAAGGCCTGGAACAGAGTAGGAGCCCTGTTTTATCAAGATTCTGTCTACCTAGCTCAAGAGGCCTGAGTAAGCTGCCCTGCCCAATGAGGCCTGACCCAGAAATGTGTTGGCCAAAATGCCTGGCTTTTACCCCAAATGCAGCCCAATTTTCTCTGTCTGCACAGTCACAACATCCCCTCTCTGTGCTTCTAGTTTGCCCTGCAGCAGCTCGGTGAGAAGATGGACAGTGTGCGGCATCTTCAGATTCAGTGCTCACCTTCTGTCTCAGAAACCACGCTGTGGGCTTTTGGCAAGAGCCCCCTTGCTGAAAACGCTACCCCATGGGGCCTGTTATCTACTTCTCCCCCTTGCCTACTTGGCTAATGAGGTCTCCCAGGTGGCCCGAGGTTGTCAGAAGGTCTCTATGGTGAGACCTCAAATTGACAGGCCCTCTGGGAATATAGCTCCCCTGTAATTAAATTCTTATGTTAAAAAAAAGTCTTCATCAATCATACAAAATAAGCTGCCTGCATTTGATGTGTGTGGGTTGCAGGAAGATTTGGTAAAAGTGGTAGGGTTTGAAGACCTTCACAAGACATGCCTGGTGAATTCCCTGTCTTACTGCTGTTTCCCCCACCTTTGCCAGTAGCAGCCTTATTCCTGGTCTTGGAGGGGGACACTTGGATCCAAGGACCACTGAATAAGCACCATGCTACTTATTGGGAGAAAGAGATCCTGTGCTTGAGTGTTTGGGATAGCAAACCAGTTCAGGATGATCCCTGACCTATCTTGATAGTGATATGGGCCCACCAAGAGGCAGTTAGCCTCTCTGAATCTCAGTATTGCCAATCTGTAAAGTTGGATAGCGATGTTCATGCTATCTCAACGCAGTGGTGAGGGTCTGATAAGACTCAGCAAGACAACTATCTTTCGACTCCAAGGCGTGCACAGAAGGGATTGACAGATGGTGATTGCGGAGAGAAGGGTGGAGTTCCTCCTGGGTGCAAGGCAGCCTGCCGGCTGCTGCAGGGAGGTCACCTACTGAATCTGCGTCGAGGCGAGGCAGGTGAGTGGGAGTTCGGAGGAGGAGCAGATTACTCGGGCTGGAAGGCTGAAGGGTGTTGTGTGAGAAAAGATGGCATCACACGGAATCCTGGCATATGGATGGGTTCTCCAGAGGGAGAGGTGGTGGACTGTATCCAGCCCAGCCCACGAGTCTCCTCAGGCCTGACTCAGCCTAGGGAGTGGGCCCCCTTGGTTTCAGGAAATTCTGAAGTCTGCAGTGCCTTGTTGCATGGTGGGGACTTGTGTCTTCTTGGCTCTGTTCCTGTACTCCCTACCTGTCCCCTACAGGAATGCTTGTACACTGCTGCTCTGGATTACTCTCCTGGATCAAACCCTTTCTGCAGCCCCCCAGGAACTCTGGAGCTCACCCAAGCAGGGCTTAGGAGGGTAGGAGGTAGAGAGATAAAGGACTGCCCGATCTGCTTGAAGCCAGTCAAAACCTGAAGTATCCCATGGAGGAGGCAATAGCACCATGGGGCCTTGGATGTGCTGCATGCCTCCCAGAGGTGCTGGGGGCCAGGGAACGCACTCTGGTCTGGAGGGCTTCCTGGAGGAAGTGGAGCATGAACTGTGTCTTAACCGTGGATAGGATTTGAAGGGGATGATACTGCGGGCAGGCACTGCGGCACAGACTCCGGGCTACAGATGGACAAGTCCTGTCTTGGGAATTATGATTAGATGAACCTGGCTGAAGCAGAGCTGCGGGAACAAGGCCCGGATGGTGGGGGGGACCCCAGCTTCTGTCTCCCGAATGGCAGTTAGGCATCTCAGTACCAAACCATAGGCAGCAGGGTCCTTTCGAGTGTGGATGGAGAGATGATATAAAACAGTGCCAGCTTTGTGCTTGACTGATCAGTCTGGCAGCTGTGCTCCCAAGATGAGAGGGGAGAGAATCTGGAGACAGACTCCCACCAGGCAGCCCTTGCAGTGACCTGGGAGCCAGGCGAACATGATGGAATTGGGGGTTTGCTTCTGAAATGAAGTTGGGGGATGAGAAATGGCTGGAAGAAATGGATGGAATCTGTCCTCCAGAAACTTCTAAAGCTGTGCACGCCCAACCTTCCGTGTCAGCTCTGCCACAGTCAAGCTGCCAGGCTTCCCCTCCCCCAGCGCCCTGCACAGGACCATGGCGCCCGCTCTCAGACCCCTGCCCCCTTGCCCACACCTGTCACAGGAGCAACTGCAAAGCAAGGAACAGAGAGCCCGAGGCCAAGCAAAGAGTTTTGTGTTTCTTCCAGTGTCTCTGGGTCATTTTCCAGCCATCTGCTTGCAGTTCCAATAAGCCAAATCTTTCTTTAGATAGGCAAGCAAAGCAGCTAGCCAGGAACGCTGCCACAGTGTGTGGTCATTACCAAAATCCTTGTGCAATGGGAAATTGTTTTTAAAAGAGACTGAGAATGTAGTCAGCAGTGGAATTGAATCCTATCTTTGAGAACCAGGGACCAGGAGAGGGGGAAATATCTCCCTGGATGAGTATGTTCTGGTTGGGCCACAGGGCTAATCCTCTACTGACTGGTCGAATGGCCTGTCATGTGGAAAAGGCCAGAAATTGGATCTGCCTCATGCAAAGAGTCATGCCCACATGGTGGGTTAAAATTTAATTTTTCTGAGCATGGCAAGAGAATGCTGAATCTCAGCCACTCCTGACACCCTCTTGTCCTTTCTCCAGACATGACAAAACTGGCCTTGATTTCTGGTTCATTCTCCTTTCCCTGGTCTACTCTCTCCCTTTCAGGTTCAACCCAAATATTCTTTTCAGAGCTGGTGGGTTTGCTCCAGCCTTAGCTGCTGTTTTGGTGAGAAACTGTACATAACCCAGGTTTGCATAGTAGACAAGCTAAAGAACCCTGAAGAAATGAAGCCAAATGCTCAGGGTTTTGAGTGAGGGGGCTCTGGGAAGGACCAAGTAGGAACCATAATATTTTGTAAAGTGGATATTAAACCTACAGCAGCAAAGCCAGTTTTGTTTCCCTTACCCCTTCCCCAGCAATATTTATAGTATGTACCTTCTGTTGGATAGACCATCAGCATGAACTCTTGTTGGAAACAGGTTTTTCACCACTGTCAGTTTTGAGTTTCACCATTCAGCAGTTTCGATCCTTCCTTTAAGACCAACAGTGGATTAGCTTTGGGATCTGTTCCTTTCCAGAGGGGGAAAAGATTCAGCTCATGTGTGCCACCTTCCCCCATCAGTCATTAAAAGACCATGCCCCTTCTAGGACCTTCTCACCGTCCCACACTTCAGCAACTCACAGCTAATGCTGATGCTGGCCTCTGTTCCCACCCTATTCTTTGGGCCCTTTCTGACCAAGGGGTGCCACACTAATGGTTAAATATTTTGAGAAGCCTCACTCTATAGTCTGCAGTTCATGCCAAGGCCCTTAACACGGAGTACTAGAATCTCCTGCTGCTTTATTTTTCCCCTATTAAGATGGAAATGGTACTTGTCAAAACACCACTCACTCTCTTAGGCCCAGCCCAAATGTCACTTTGTTGAGGAAGCCTATCCTTGTTACAGTGAGTCACCCGCTTCTTTGCCCACATGACACTGAGTTCGTGCCTCCTTTGTGGAACTCCTGTTACCAAGCAATGCTCACAACAAGGGCCAGTTGCCCCCCTCCGGGGGCCATGCAGCATGAATGGAGACATCCTCCAATGCGCGGGACTGGCTCTACAACAAAGAATTACTGGCCCCACACGTCAGTAATGCCAACCAATGCATCTCCATGTCTGTCCAGCTCCTGCTTCAGCTAGTATCATGCTCCAGCCCACCCCTCAGGAACCAGGGCCATCCTTGGCATTTAGTTAGACACTCAATAAATGCACTGAATTGAATTCATTTAGTTAAATTGAATCAAATTGAATTGAACCTAAGCTACCCGCCAATCAGTAGGCAAATGCACCAGTTACCCTGTGTGGTAGTGCGATCTCGACTTTGCTTCACAATCCAGGTGGAGAAGGCCCGGGTGAAGCCCATACCAGCAGGCTAGCCCGGGCCCCAGAAGTTGAACGCGGGAGCTTAGGGACAACTGTGAACATTTTAAAGGTTCATAAACTGTGTCACTATACAGCCTGGACTCCTCATTTGTCTTGCATCCCAGGGATACAAGAATTATGACCTTCTCATCACCCCTAAAGAGATGGAGCTAAGAACTACCACTGCCCCAGCTCTCTTTTATTGTAGGTGTGTTTGTATCTCTTCTATGCCAGTACTGACAGTCTGACCTTGACCTGTGGGTTTAGTTCTCTCACTTGTAAATGAGAATAATGAATTCTTACCTGCTTTGAGGCAGGAGCTGGACTTGGTCACCTTGGTGTCTGATCCAAAATATACTAAGCATTCTATGTGCATTGCTTCATTTACCTTTATCAGCGGTCCTGTACCAGATGATGGAGCCACTGAGGCTCAGAGAGATTGTGTTGCTTGTGCAGGGTCACACAGCTCGCATGTGGCGTCCACATCTTGCCCACTCCAGAACACCACTTCCTCCTTTCCTTCCGCCTCTCAAAAATGCAGCAGCATCTTTCCTCCTTCCATCCTCTTCATAGGGTCTTAAAAACACAAAAATGTTTTTGCCTGGATGTTTTTGTTTTTTTTTTTTTTAAAAACAAGGCCAATAGCTTTTTTTTTTTTTTTAAAGATTTTATTTATTTATTTGACAGAGAGAAACACAGCTGGAGAGGGAATACAAGCAGAGGGACTGAGAGAGGGAGAAGCAGGCTTCCCGCCGAGCAGGGAGCCCGATGTGGGGCTCGATCCCGGGTCTCCAGGAACATGACCTGAGCCGAAGGCAGTGGACTAACCAACTGAGCCACCCAGGCGCCCCT